>JABSTQ010003434.1:0-72888 GCA_013358835.2 Ixodes persulcatus
TGATATTCAGATCCAGCATTTTTAGGCAAACATAGCGATTCATTAGTCTTACCGAGACAATGACAAATCCTATCTCGACATATACAGCTCATTGTTGTACATATACTAATGAGATTGGGTAGACACAGGTAAACATATAATGTATTGCAGAGTATGAACCCCCGTGTTCCCACATAATGGCACATTGACGATTAAAACTCATCTCCGCACTTAATGAAATAAAAAAGCGACTTACAAACTAGTATATATTAGCAACCTCTATTATCAAACTCAGATTTATGAGTTTGATAATAGAGGCATTCCCCATAGCCCTTGAAAATGCCCGCAAGCCTCACTTTAAGCATGTGACATCACATGACAAGAAACATTCCCTCGTGATCACCCTATTGGAAAACCCCAATATGAACAGCGTATTATGGATATTGGTAAACAATATCTTTTTATTGTATTACAATACAATATGGATAGTGTATTGGAACACATTACATTTATTGTATTGTATTACAATAAGGGTTTATTATGGGATTCCAATATCCATAATACGCTGAAAGCATTGGAATCCTATACCCCTATTGGAAAACCCCAATATGAACAGCGTATTATGGATATTGGTAAACAATACCCTTTTATTGTATTACAATACGATATGGATAGTGTATTGGAAAACATTACACTCATTGTCTTGTGTTACAATAAGGGTTTGTTATAGGATTCCAATATCCATAATACGCTAAAAATATTGGAATCCCATACCTTATAAACCCTTATTGGATCCCCGTGTCGTATGGGGATCCAATAAGGGTTTATGAGTCCAGTGTACTTAGCGTATTATGGATATTAGAATCAAATATATTCTATCGGCTACCAATAAAACTATATACAAGTTGGAATATCACGTTCAGCACAACATTTCTTTGCAACGCAGTCTCTCCTTGTGTGTATTTCTGAGTGATAAAATAAAAAAATGCTGCTGTTGTCAAAATATGAATAAAGAAGCAAAACACTGGGCTTATCCATACCAAATATATTTAACATATTCCTGAACTGGAGGATCTGGCATTTACTGCAAAAGAAAGTTAACTGTTTTAAGACCCTCATTCAAAAACTTGATGTTTGAAAACAGAATGTGAAATACTCACCTTTTAATGAAAACAGCACCTGCTAGCTGCAGCCACATAGAAACTGCAAGATAAAAATTTGTGATTAGTTAGCGACAAGAAGCAATCCTTCACTAAGCCGGATAGATTAAAATTATGTCTGTGTTGATTGCAGAAAAATAAGCTTCAATGCCACTGCTACGGGTCATTCTGAGCTCGGTCAATTAAATATACGTATCCGCTCGTCTGGCTTCACTATTCCTGCTTCGCACCCAACTAGAGTATCTGGAATGCTCACCTTTGAGGAAAAACGAACTGGTGCTTGCTTGCTTGTAGGCCGTGGAAACTGGAAGAGAGATTTGCGATTACTTGCGTCCAAGTAGCAGTTACTTTGAGTAGTCACGTAAAGTACACTAAGTCGAAAAGATTCAAAATTACATGCGCGGGACATAGATATCCTCTTGCGACGTAACTGGGAACACGTCAATGTCGCCCGCGTGTATTACAGAGAAATAAGCTTGAATGCAGGAGCCCCCAGTCGTTCTGAGCTCCGTCAATTAAAAATGCTGTAGTGGTCGTATGGCTTCAGTATTCCTGCTTTGGGAATCTGGAATTCTCACCTTTGAGGAACAACAAACTGGCACCTGCTGGCTCTTAGGCCGTGGAAACTGCCAGAAGGATTTGCGATTACATCCAAGTACCAATTTCTTTGACCAGCCACCTACAGCACACTAAGCCGGATAAATTCAAAATTACATGTGCGTGACATAATATGCCTCTTGTGACAAAACTGGGCACACGTTTTGTTGCCACCAGCAAAGCTTCAGCTTTCACTGAAGCTTGTTTTGCTGCAATACATGCGTGTACTGCAGCAAAACAAGCTTCAGTGAAAGCGTCCCCAGTTGTTTTGAGCTCCGTCAATTAAATATGCCATACCGCTTGTCTGGCTTCAGTATTGCTGCTTCAGAGCAAACTAGAAAATCTGGAATCCTCACCTTTGAACAAGAATGAACTGGCGCCTGCTGGCTTGTGGGCCGTGGAAACTGCAAGAGAGATTTGAGATTAGTTACACACAAGTAACATTTTTCTTGAGTAGCTGCCTACAGCACACTCAAAATTTCATGCACGGGATATAGATGCCTCATGCCACGGGACCCCCTTTATCCTTGTTTTCCGTTAACTCTGCTCACCTTCGCCGCTTGCCTCCAATTTTTGTGCTACATCTCTAATCTCGATTCCCTGGTTCCCAAAGGCCATGCCATTACTTGTGCCAGGCACGGATCTGTCAGCTTCGCGACCGTCACTATTGTGGCATGAATGCCACGGCACCTGGGCACTTAATGTGTTCTTTTATTACTTTGAGCATGGCTGAAAACAGGTGGATGGGGTGTCTGGTGTGCCCTTTGCTTATTTGCGGATCGTTCCGAAAACAGAGGGTAGGCACTTCTGCGATCTGGGTGCATGCTCGGTATTTTACAATAGTTGAAACTGAACTCTGCAGAAATCTTGAAACATAACAAAAAGAATGTACATGCCAAAAGGCATAGCAAATGAAACACCCACCATATATCTATTTTCATTACTTGTCAGCAAGAAGCTGTTGTATATGTAGCCTCCCTTGCTTAAGCCGCTCCTCCCTAGTGTCCCGGTTGGGTCTCGTTCTGAAGAATCGTCGGTGGAGACCCGAGGTGCGCTCAACATCAGATTACTTTTTTTGAGTCAGAACCATATACTTGCTGAGTGGTAGTATACCCAAACTAATCTCAGGCATATTATTTATAGTGCATTTTAAATTGAGAGGCCTGATGTAAAATGAGACGTCAATACTGACGCGCCCCTTTTGCGAACATAAAATTTTTAAGGCCTTGTACCCCTCGCTAGATGGACAAGGCACATGAATCCGGGGAGTGGACGAAATTTTTACCTTAACATCACGACTCAATGCCCATCCCCAGATATTTGACCACCACACTTCGAGAAAAAAATAATTTTTTTAGAAGACACCGAGTCATCGACCACCCTTACAAAAGCCTGAACCGAGCATACTCGTACCGTGGCTTGTTTGCTCCGTGCTGCCCCCGAGTTAACTTGGGCTGACAATTTTTTTTTTAAATGGAACCCACGTTTTTAGTTTCGGTTTCACTTGTTGAGGCAGGTGGATACTTTTGTAAAGCTTCCCTCCTATGCGCTTTCGAGTCAACATATTTGCGATGGCCAACCACCGGGCTTTGATTTTGCACTCCTTGACGAATGCTAAAACTCACATAGGCGGGCAATAGCTTACCTTGAAAATACTTGCTCTTGGTGGCCGAGAACAAATTCGTGTTCCTGATTGGCAGCCATCTGCTGCCGAGAATAGCTGCAGATATCCGAAAGAACCCAGTCTTAGTCTAATACAGATGCTTTGGCCGGACAGAGACACAAAAGCCTGACACAAGACCATTATAAAGACAGGAAATAGAGTGTCTGCGAGGAATGAAGCACACAACTCAGATAGGCATCAATCACTCACCTTGAAAACACTTGCCATGAGCGGCAAAGAGCAAACTTCTGGCCTTGATTGGCTTGCCTCCAAGACCTGCATGTATAAAAAAGAACCCGGGCTTAGTCAAACTTGGGTGTTTTTGCAGAAGAGAGACAACGAAATACTAATGGAAGACCACTACACATAGGAAATGGAATCCAAGGGGAATGGAACACAAAATTCATATAGGCGGGCAATAGCTAACCTTGAAAATACTTGCTCTTAGTGGCCGAGAACAAACTCGTGTTCCTGATTGGCAGCCATCTGCTGCCGAGAATAGCTGCAGATATCCGAAAGAACCCAGTCTTAGTCTAATACAGATGCTTTGACCGGACAGAGACACAAAAGCCTGACCCAAGACCACTATAAAGACAGGAAATAGAGTGTCTGTGAGGAATGAAACACACAACTCAGATAGGCATCAATCACTCACCTTGAAAACACTTGCCATGAGCGGCAAAGAGCAAACTTCTGGCCTTGATTGGCTTGCCTCCAAGACCTGCATGTATAAAAAAGAACCCGGGCTTAGTCAAACTTGGGTGTTTTTGCAGAAGAGAGACAACGAAATACTAATGGAAGACCACTACACATAGGAAATGGAATCCAAGGGGAATGGAACACAAAATTCATATAGGCGGGCAATAGCTAACCTTGAAAATACTTGCTCTTAGTGGCCGAGAACAAACTCGTGTTCCTGATTGGCAGCCATCTGCTGCCGAGAATAGCTGCAGATATCCGAAAGAACCCAGTCTTAGTCTAATACAGATGCTTTGACCGGACAGAGACACAAAAGCCTGACCCAAGACCACTATAAAGACAGGAAATAGAGTGTCTGTGAGGAATGAAACACACAACTCAGATAGGCATCAATCACTCACCTTGAAAACACTTGCCATGAGCGGCAAAGAGCAAACTTCTGGCCTTGATTGGCTTGCCTCCAAGACCTGCATGTATAAAAAAGAACCCGGGCTTAGTCAAACTTGGGTGTTTTTGCAGAAGAGAGACAACGAAATACTAATGGAAGACCACTACACATAGGAAATGGAATCCAAGGGGAATGGAACACAAAATTCATATAGGCGGGCAATAGCTAACCTTGAAAATACTTGCTCTTAGTGGCCGAGAACAAACTCGTGTTCCTGATTGGCAGCCATCTGCTGCCGAGAATAGCTGCAGATATCCGAAAGAACCCAGTCTTAGTCTAATACAGATGCTTTGACCGGACAGAGACACAAAAGCCTGACCCAAGACCACTATAAAGACAGGAAATAGAGTGTCTGTGAGGAATGAAACACACAACTCAGATAGGCATCAATCACTCACCTTGAAAACACTTGCCATGAGCGGCAAAGAGCAAACTTCTGGCCTTGATTGGCTTGCCTCCAAGACCTGCATGTATAAAAAAGAACCCGGGCTTAGTCAAACTTGGGTGTTTTTGCAGAAGAGAGACAACGAAATACTAATGGAAGACCACTACACATAGGAAATGGAATCCAAGGGGAATGGAACACAAAATTCATATAGGCGGGCAATAGCTAACCTTGAAAATACTTGCTCTTAGTGGCCGAGAACAAACTCGTGTTCCTGATTGGCAGCCATCTGCTGCCGAGAATAGCTGCAGATATCCGAAAGAACCCAGTCTTAGTCTAATACAGATGCTTTGACCGGACAGAGACACAAAAGCCTGACCCAAGACCACTATAAAGACAGGAAATAGAGTGTCTGTGAGGAATGAAACACACAACTCAGATAGGCATCAATCACTCACCTTGAAAACACTTGCCATGAGCGGCAAAGAGCAAACTTCTGGCCTTGATTGGCTTGCCTCCAAGACCTGCATGTATAAAAAAGAACCCGGGCTTAGTCAAACTTGGGTGTTTTTGCAGAAGAGAGACAACGAAATACTAATGGAAGACCACTACACATAGGAAATGGAATCCAAGGGGAATGGAACACAAAATTCATATAGGCGGGCAATAGCTAACCTTGAAAATACTTGCTCTTAGTGGCCGAGAACAAACTCGTGTTCCTGATTGGCAGCCATCTGCTGCCGAGAATAGCTGCAGATATCCGAAAGAACCCAGTCTTAGTCTAATACAGATGCTTTGACCGGACAGAGACACAAAAGCCTGACCCAAGACCACTATAAAGACAGGAAATAGAGTGTCTGTGAGGAATGAAACACACAACTCAGATAGGCATCAATCACTCACCTTGAAAACACTTGCCATGAGCGGCAAAGAGCAAACTTCTGGCCTTGATTGGCTTGCCTCCAAGACCTGCATGTATAAAAAAGAACCCGGGCTTAGTCAAACTTGGGTGTTTTTGCAGAAGAGAGACAACGAAATACTAATGGAAGACCACTACACATAGGAAATGGAATCCAAGGGGAATGGAACACAAAATTCATATAGGCGGGCAATAGCTAACCTTGAAAATACTTGCTCTTAGTGGCCGAGAACAAACTCGTGTTCCTGATTGGCAGCCATCTGCTGCCGAGAATAGCTGCAGATATCCGAAAGAACCCAGTCTTAGTCTAATACAGATGCTTTGACCGGACAGAGACACAAAAGCCTGACCCAAGACCACTATAAAGACAGGAAATAGAGTGTCTGTGAGGAATGAAACACACAACTCAGATAGGCATCAATCACTCACCTTGAAAACACTTGCCATGAGCGGCAAAGAGCAAACTTCTGGCCTTGATTGGCTTGCCTCCAAGACCTGCATGTATAAAAAAGAACCCGGGCTTAGTCAAACTTGGGTGTTTTTGCAGAAGAGAGACAACGAAATACTAATGGAAGACCACTACACATAGGAAATGGAATCCAAGGGGAATGGAACACAAAATTCATATAGGCGGGCAATAGCTAACCTTGAAAATACTTGCTCTTAGTGGCCGAGAACAAACTCGTGTTCCTGATTGGCAGCCATCTGCTGCCGAGAATAGCTGCAGATATCCGAAAGAACCCAGTCTTAGTCTAATACAGATGCTTTGACCGGACAGAGACACAAAAGCCTGACCCAAGACCACTATAAAGACAGGAAATAGAGTGTCTGTGAGGAATGAAACACACAACTCAGATAGGCATCAATCACTCACCTTGAAAACACTTGCCATGAGCGGCAAAGAGCAAACTTCTGGCCTTGATTGGCTTGCCTCCAAGACCTGCATGTATAAAAAAGAACCCGGGCTTAGTCAAACTTGGGTGTTTTTGCAGAAGAGAGACAACGAAATACTAATGGAAGACCACTACACATAGGAAATGGAATCCAAGGGGAATGGAACACAAAATTCATATAGGCGGGCAATAGCTAACCTTGAAAATACTTGCTCTTAGTGGCCGAGAACAAACTCGTGTTCCTGATTGGCAGCCATCTGCTGCCGAGAATAGCTGCAGATATCCGAAAGAACCCAGTCTTAGTCTAATACAGATGCTTTGACCGGACAGAGACACAAAAGCCTGACCCAAGACCACTATAAAGACAGGAAATAGAGTGTCTGTGAGGAATGAAACACACAACTCAGATAGGCATCAATCACTCACCTTGAAAACACTTGCCATGAGCGGCAAAGAGCAAACTTCTGGCCTTGATTGGCTTGCCTCCAAGACCTGCATGTATAAAAAAGAACCCGGGCTTAGTCAAACTTGGGTGTTTTTGCAGAAGAGAGACAACGAAATACTAATGGAAGACCACTACACATAGGAAATGGAATCCAAGGGGAATGGAACACAAAATTCATATAGGCGGGCAATAGCTAACCTTGAAAATACTTGCTCTTAGTGGCCGAGAACAAACTCGTGTTCCTGATTGGCAGCCATCTGCTGCCGAGAATAGCTGCAGATATCCGAAAGAACCCAGTCTTAGTCTAATACAGATGCTTTGACCGGACAGAGACACAAAAGCCTGACCCAAGACCACTATAAAGACAGGAAATAGAGTGTCTGTGAGGAATGAAACACACAACTCAGATAGGCATCAATCACTCACCTTGAAAACACTTGCCATGAGCGGCAAAGAGCAAACTTCTGGCCTTGATTGGCTTGCCTCCAAGACCTGCATGTATAAAAAAGAACCCGGGCTTAGTCAAACTTGGGTGTTTTTGCAGAAGAGAGACAACGAAATACTAATGGAAGACCACTACACATAGGAAATGGAATCCAAGGGGAATGGAACACAAAATTCATATAGGCGGGCAATAGCTAACCTTGAAAATACTTGCTCTTAGTGGCCGAGAACAAACTCGTGTTCCTGATTGGCAGCCATCTGCTGCCGAGAATAGCTGCAGATATCCGAAAGAACCCAGTCTTAGTCTAATACAGATGCTTTGACCGGACAGAGACACAAAAGCCTGACCCAAGACCACTATAAAGACAGGAAATAGAGTGTCTGTGAGGAATGAAACACACAACTCAGATAGGCATCAATCACTCACCTTGAAAACACTTGCCATGAGCGGCAAAGAGCAAACTTCTGGCCTTGATTGGCTTGCCTCCAAGACCTGCATGTATAAAAAAGAACCCGGGCTTAGTCAAACTTGGGTGTTTTTGCAGAAGAGAGACAACGAAATACTAATGGAAGACCACTACACATAGGAAATGGAATCCAAGGGGAATGGAACACAAAATTCATATAGGCGGGCAATAGCTAACCTTGAAAATACTTGCTCTTAGTGGCCGAGAACAAACTCGTGTTCCTGATTGGCAGCCATCTGCTGCCGAGAATAGCTGCAGATATCCGAAAGAACCCAGTCTTAGTCTAATACAGATGCTTTGACCGGACAGAGACACAAAAGCCTGACCCAAGACCACTATAAAGACAGGAAATAGTGTGCCTGTGAGGAATGAAACACACAACTCAGATAGGCATCAATCACTCACCTTGAAAACACTTGCCATGAGCGGCAAAGAGCAAACTTCTGGCCTTGATTGGCTTGCCTCCAAGACCTACATGTATAAAAAGAACCCGGTCTTAGTCAAACTTGGGTGTTTTTGCAGAAGAGAGACAACGAAATACTAATGGAAGACCACTACACATAGGAAATGGAATCCAAGGGGAATGGAACACAAAATTCATATAGGCGGGCAATAGCTAACCTTGAAAATACTTGCTCTTAGTGGCCGAGAACAAACTCGTGTTCCTGATTGGCAGCCATCTGCTGCCGAGAATAGCTGCAGATATCCGAAAGAACCCAGTCTTAGTCTAATACAGATGCTTTGACCGGACAGAGACACAAAAGCCTGACCCAAGACCACTATAAAGACAGGAAATAGAGTGTCTGTGAGGAATGAAACACACAACTCAGATAGGCATCAATCACTCACCTTGAAAACACTTGCCATGAGCGGCAAAGAGCAAACTTCTGGCCTTGATTGGCTTGCCTCCAAGACCTGCATGTATAAAAAAGAACCCGGGCTTAGTCAAACTTGGGTGTTTTTGCAGAAGAGAGACAACGAAATACTAATGGAAGACCACTACACATAGGAAATGGAATCCAAGGGGAATGGAACACAAAATTCATATAGGCGGGCAATAGCTAACCTTGAAAATACTTGCTCTTAGTGGCCGAGAACAAACTCGTGTTCCTGATTGGCAGCCAATCTGCTGCCGAGAATAGCTGCAGATATCCGAAAGAACCCAGTCTTAGTCTAACACAGATGCTTTGGCTGGACAGAGACACAAAAGTCTGATACAAACCACAAAAAGCAGGAAATGGTGTCTGCGAGAGATGAAAACAGACCCAGGTGGAGAGGCTCATTCTGTTTCACCCTAGTCAAATAATGTAGCTCATTTTGCTAAAACAATCAGGGGCGGACTTAGAGGGGGGGTCCGGATGTCCTGACCCCCCTCTTGATTTCTGCATGTGTAAAATTTAGGGTGTGAAACGAGGGAGAGGGGGAGGGGGCTCCTAAACATATGGTACGCTGACCAACACCGTGACCCCCCCCCCCCCCCCCCTCAGAAAATTCCTGCATCCTCCCCTGAAAACAATGCATATTTGCTAAAAAAAAGTATAATATCTATTTTGCCTTATTCAGCAGAGTTGACTGCCAAGGGTACCTGCACACCAGAACAAGTCACACTTAGTCACAGTTTTTTTTTTCTTTTCTTTTGATGAGCGACAACAGAATCCTAAACGGGTGATGAAACAAAATATGAGCCCAGCAAGGCAGGCTAGGCCGACAAATGAGGTTCTATTCTCGGTCACTTGTAATATTTGGTGGGAATAGTAAAGTAAATGAAAATAAGGCAATCTCTCTTGCAGCCGACAGCTGCAAACGAAATTCATATACCTCGATAAACGACCTGGAAATAAAATTGGGTGGTGGCTGAGTGGTTTAAGGTGTCAAATTTCAAACTCACAGGCTGTGTAGTTCTGGTTTAAGTCCTCCTGGTGTAGATTTTTACACCTATTATTATATTTAAATTTTTTTCTTTCGATTTTTGAGGCCCTAGCACATAATTTATACGCTAATTCACCTTTAGAAGCATTTTAATTATACTCCGCGGCTTCCTATACTCTGTTTCACCTTATGATGTACCGCAGAAAAGGCCACGAGCACGAGCTCCTTGCTCTGGGTCAGATCTCGGCGGCACAAGCTCTCGTGCATTAAGGGCAGCTACCAACGCTATGAGCTAACGCTTCTAGCCTCCGCTGCGGTACAACATCAGGTGAAACAGAGTATAGTGCTCGTAATAAATTCTCAGTAAGAGCGGCTTTCAATTTTTTCTTCTTTTGCTCTCGCTGCTGCTTGTTTCCTCACCCTTAAAATGCTGACAACTCGACACAAAAGTAATAAAATTGTGTTTCAAATGTGATGAAGATCAGCATTTCCAAGTTGTACCCCTGCTTCATGCCCCGACCATGCCACCGTACCATACCTGAGTGCAGTGACGAATGGTCCCAAGTGCTGCGACTCGACCCTATATGGCCTTACGGTGTGGTCCGACTCATGCAGCACTTGTGCTTCGTGATGAGCCAGTGAGCGAGGTGCGACCTGCTAGACCTGCGCAAGCCACAGCTTTACAGCCTGCAAAGGGTGGGAAGATGCCCCTCCCTTTGCAGAGCTAGCAATAGCTCACCAAGAAGCTATTACAAGCACTAGGGAGCCACAGAGTGTGAATAAAAGCACTTCTGAATGTGAATTAGTGTGTAAATTATGCATCTATACGTTAAAACTCTAAGAAATAAGTATATATATATATATATAGATACTTGTACTAAAAAAAAGCAAAAAATAAAAAAGATGTCTCCACATGGGCTTGAACCTAGAGCTCCACTGCCCTTGATTTCAGTTCCCTAAGGCCTGCGTCAGATGGGGCAACTTTTCCAGCAATTTTGAGGTTGCTGGCGGGTTGTTCCCTAGGTTTTCCCAGATCAGAACGAATTGCTGAGATCGGGTTTGACTCGAAACGGACGAGCAACTTGAACAACTAGAAGTGTGAAGCGGCAGCAGCCAATCAGGGACGCAATATTTTCACGTGACACCCCCGTGGTGGTGATGATGACAGCTAAAGACTTGGCTCTGGTTTGAAATAGATCGTTTTTGGAAATAAACTGTTTCAAAAAGATGAGTTAGTATTCTCAGCACAATTTAAAGATATAAAAACATGTTTTTTTTTCGATATAACTGTGCATCTAAATAGTGCAAGAAAAATAAAATTTCATGATGATGATGGCAAGTCGTAGCAATTCAGTTCCTGCGTGTGAACGCGGGTGGCCCGTGTTGCTGGTGTTGCGACATCAAGTTGCAGGGTGAAATTGCCCCGTCTGAAGCGGGCCTTCTTGGCCCGCTTCAGACGGGGCAATTTTACCAAGCAACGAGGCCCCCTTCAGACGGGGCAATTTCACCCAGCAACTTGACGTCGCAACACCAGCAACACGGGCCGCCCGCGTTCACACGCAGAAACCGAATTGCTACGACTTGCCATCATCATAATGAAATTTTATTTTTCTTGCACTATTTAGATGCACAGTTATATAAAAAAAACATGTTTTTATATCTTTAAATTGTGCTGAGAATACTAACTCATCGTTTTGAAACAGTTTATTTCCAAAAACGATCCATTTCAAACCAGAACTAAGTTTTCAGTTGTCATCATCACCACCACAGGGGTGTCGTGTGAAAATATCACATTCCTGATTGGCTGCTGCCGTTTCAAACGTCTCCGAGTTGAGTGAGTTGCTTGTCCGCTTCGAGCCGGACCCGATCTCAGCAGTTCGTGTCGATCTAGGAAAAGCTAGGGAACAACCCGCCAGCAACCCCGAAATTGCTGGAGAAGTTGCCCCGTTTGAAGCGGGCCTAAGACACCCCATTGTCTGGTACCGAAACCATTTAGGAAAGTTTGGGTGTTTAAACGTCGTACTAACCTTTTTACAAAAACAAACAAACAACAACAACAGAAAAACACATTTCAGAGGGAAAAGTTTGTGTCTTTTTTATAAAATTTATCATTCCAATACTTCACTAAAAAACAAACTAATGTTAAATCCTGTTTTCATCTCGCCACGCGTAGATCATCAATTCAAAGTCGGAATTCCTCATTGCGTTACCTCAGCCTATTATAACTCTTTTATTCCAAGGACATATTCAGAGTGGAATCGCCTTCCCGCGCAATTAGTAAACATACCGTCTTTTGACTTGTTTAAAAGTGCGTTGACTACTTATCTATGCTAATATATTTCTTTGTTTGTTTGCCTTGTTCTATAAATTTCTTAAATTGTTTACACATTTTTTTTTTTACATTTTTAGTGCTTGGCTTTTAGTGTTTGTATATTCTTTGTGTTCCAAATTTGTCTTGTACCACTCCCCTCTGTAATGCCCCAGGGCCTTGAGGGTACTTAAATAAATAAATAAATAAGAATAAAGGGAATGTACCATTATGTTCAGTGAAGTTCGGTGACAAGAGTCGGGACTTGAGCAGGAATGTCGTTATCCTTGGTGTGACCCCATGAGACTGTCTTGCTCCCTTTGCTGGGGTTTATGTAACTGAAGTACCTGTACGAAAAGTAGAAGAAAAACATGTGTATAACACTCATTATTCACAAGAAAATTTGTCAACATCCAAAATGACCCCTGGAGAAAATTATGCGAGGAATTTTTCGGCCACGCTGGCGGAGTCACCTCTCGTGGCCAATGCTTCTTTGCAACTTTAATTATAGTGAACAGTTATAGGGCATATTACCAACAAAGTGGAATTTGGTTTTGTACGAAACTACCACACACAAAACAGCACTCTAATACAGTATGTTGAGGTACCTCTGAACAAAATCCAGGGTTTCATGGTGCGTCCTTCAGATACCTAATGTTGAACATGAAATATGTGCACCAAGGAGTGAGCAAACACTGACTTCCAATGAGTCTCAAGCACCAGCGACATGTCGACTAGGAGTGCAATATGTAGAAAAGGTCGTCTAGAAGTGTGCAGCCAAGATGAAAAAGCAAGATATAACGATATCAGAATAAGATCACACAAGAAAGGCTCGTTGTAGTCATCTACAATCTATGCACAGTGATGAGTCGACCGACGTACAGCCGCGATTCACTTTGCGTTGATTGAGGTGAAACATGGTCAACGAAAAGATAAAAAACGCGTTTTTTTTTACACAATTTGTTTTGCGCAGTTGGGCGGCGTCACAAAAATCTGACTCAATCGCTAGCGTTTATCAACTTCGTTCGGCGCCAGTCGGCACCACAAATCAGTGGCGGCACTCATGGACTAAACGGGAGGAAAAAAGTACGAGCTCAGAGCCGAGCGTCGATCGTGACTTTCCTAAAGAGAAGCTCCGGTAACACTTCGGCGACTCGTCAGCTTCAACGCCTCTTCGAACGAGCCCGCGAATCCACTGCGTCAAACGGTCGCGGCAGAACGCACGCCGGAAGGAAGGGGGCTGGAGGCTGAGTATCCGAAAGAGACGCGATGCTGGTTTCTACGTCTATTTCGCACATTAGATAACAAGATAGCAAAGCTATTATAGCCAAGTGAACACTGAATGACGTTACATTGGAGTACTATCGTGGACACTGTTAGCTATAACACGGCACCGTCGGCCGTCCCGTACCCCCAGCGCCGCATCGCAGGCGCCGTCCGAAACTCCGCGCATACGCCGTGTGGCGCACTCGCTCTTCCCGTTTGCGAGCACACCCTCGCTCTGTCGCCTGCTAGGCGGAGAGCAGCCGATGCCACAGTGCTGCTCGTCTGGTACCCTCGCCATAGCGAACTGGTTTCAAACTCATTTTCAACCGTTGATTTTCATTGGGGCAGATTGCAGAGTCATTGGCGCATTAACCCTATCTACGTTGTTGTTGTTGTTGTTTTCGCTTTTGTTTTAGAAACAGGCGTGCAGAATGCATCTTTAACAATATGCGTTCGCAAACCAGCATTAACTCAGCAGGTGTGATTCAGAAATAGACTGTTATTCTCCGCTTCACCTTAAGCCTGAGCGCAGCACACGCTACGAAACGACAGAGCCAATCAACTAGCGGCAAAGGTGCAACGTCACGGAGTGCATCACCGGGGACCCAATAAGGTGCGAAAAGTGCGCTTTTGTCTCTGCTTAGTAGGCCCTATCGTCTCGTAGCGTCCACAGCGCTTAGACCAACAGTGAAACGGAGTATAACTGCAAGTTTGTCCTATAAAAAAATGAAATGTTCAGTGACATTACATGTAGTGGCGATGATCATCCTTAGCCAGCGGAGTCTGGGAACCAACCGTGGGAACCTCTTACACGGCAGTTCTCTGAAGCGTGTTTAGCGAAAATTGGCGAGCGCTGTGGCGTCGTCTGCTCTGTGCCTAGCAGACGACAAAGCGAGGGTGCGCTCGCAGGCGGGAAGAGCGAGTGTGCCACACGGCGTATGCGCGGAGTTTCGGACGGCGCCTGCGATGCGGCGCTGCGGGTACGGGACGGCCGACGGCTGCAAATAATAAAGTCGTGCATACGTACGGTACCTTTCGAAGCGATTGAAAGTGTGCTGGTTTCGCTCCGCTATGCATTTATTGGCGCGTGTCGCGTTCGATTTGGGTCCCAACACCGATTGTTTCTTCTTGTATTGCGATGTTGAGTTGCAACATCAAATTGTATCGCGGTACGTTGGGTTTATCGTTCGTCGATCAACTTTTTTTGCATTACAACAACTGCAATAAACATTTGTTGGAAAACGATCAAATAAGCACGTCGTTATTGGGCTTTCTCATTGAAAGGTAAGTCGCGGGTGTTCCAGATAGTTATTCTGAATGGTTTGGTGGTTGTAAAGCATTTCAAGTGCGCGAGGCTGTGTGTACTGTGTGCCGTACCAACAGCTGTACATACTTGCACTGTCGATCAATATTAATGTGTTCGCAACGCAGAACGTTTGCGTTCCGTGTGTATCCCCACCCAATATCTTTCTCTCGCGTATTGACGTATGGTAACTCGTGCTGTTTTAGGTTTTTATTCACGCGATGTCGTATATGTGGTGATACCGATATCAACATGATGCTTCACGAACGCTCAATATTGTGTGGCGTTTCCTCTTGATCCGCGGTATATGCCGACGTAATTCATGTTGGTAACTTGGACTTCGTTCTGAGATATATGCACGCGATGTCATATTGTATTCTCCTTTGGGCCCGTGGTCGACATCCGATATTTATATATCGTGTGGCCGTACAGTATGTCCGTGTCGGTCCCCAATATGCACGCGATGTCGTATTCTTTTCCAGTAACCGCGCATTACATCAGAGTATTGTGCTCCAATATCGTGTTGTATACCAATAACCGAAAATTGTGCTCCAATATCCTGTTGTATACCAATAACCACAGATTATATTGGTATATTGTGCTCCGATAAGAATTCCCATCGTGTGTATTGGGATAATCGGATAACAATAACTTTTTTATTGGTTTCCATCAACTTCATTGGAATACAATATTTCCAATAAGCCGAGTTCATATTGGCCTTTTTCAATAGGGTATGCCACGAAAAATATTTTTTACCATACCGAACGATACTTTTTTCAGGAAGCTAGTTTAATCCGGTGGTATACGCACGTGTTTGGCTCTAATAAAAAATAAAAACAGTATAGCGAAGCCTCAAAATAAAAAAAAAGCAAAAAACACCTAGCATGATTAAGCACGCGCTTCAGCTGAGAAATTGAGGGTGAAAATGTGCTATTTCAGGCAGGAATCGACTGCTTTCTGTGGTAGTTACAGTCATATAAAAAAAATATTTCAAATGTTCACATAGCCAAACGATATCTGCCTCTTTGGTAGCTTATGTTATACGACATACCGTACGAGAAGAACGCTAACATAAAAACTTTTTTTTAACGCAAAACAGCGAGAAGCAGCAATCGTTGTGGATGTTCAATCTGCCCTTGACGCCGCAAAAAATCAATGTTACAACGCCGAACGATAGAATTTCTGAAAGCTAGTTTAATTAACCGTGCTGTACTTGGATCTTAGGAATAAAAACATGTTAAGGCCCAATAAAAAGGTAAAGTGACGTGGCACTCGGCGGATACCACTGATCTACCAGAATAAAAATTAAATACAACTTTCCGGAAGTCAGAAAATTAAGAGATGTGCTTTATACGTAGACTATGAGCTCAGCTAAATTACTACCCTAAAATGGCGGCATTTTAGTTTCAATAGTGGGTGAAGATGACCGCTTTCAGAAAACGTTTGGCGGCAATACTGTGTCAGTTTTACCACTTACACATTTTCCCATTTTGCTTGCAATATGCTCATTATTATAATTACATTGTTTTCTTCGTTGCAAGGACTTGCGCTGTTTGCCTAGTACACTCACCCACATATTAGCACGGAGGGAACGAATCATCCCGGCAAAACAAAAGGGTCACGTTTGTGCATTGCAAGAATTGAAACTTGGGCTCGCACTTTTATATTTTCACCCTCTGCGTGATTCTTACCCTTAAGCACCACTAGAAAAATTCGAAAAAAATTTAAAATAATAAAAGCTTCTCAAAAAGGTGAGGAAAATATATAAAATAATAAAAACCAATACAAAAATATATGAAAAGAGTTTGCCTACCTCGATTCGAAACAACGACCTCAGGCTCAGCAAGACGGAGCGTCAACCGACTACGCTGCACACCCGGTCTACCTCCGTTCGCTTCCTAGAAGGCACATGTAGGGTGCATTCGCTTCGAAGCATTGTACTCTTAGTTTCGTATTTAATACTTTGCTAAGTATTCAGGACTTATTTATAATACTGTGTCAATATTGACGTGCGCAAAACTTTAATATTGCTCTATATATTGTGAGCTTTATAATGCGGCTTTTTGATCGTTCTATATCATACGTGTTGAAGATACGAATACAACCTCATCAAATCAACGGCCTATGTTTCACACGTTTTGCTGGCCGTGTGCGTTTGAATGTCTGTGTTCACGACTGGCTAACGGTTCAATTTCCCGATTATTCGTGATGCGTGGAGTTTGCCTTATGTCCGAAAAAGACGGAAGCGACTGCGAGACGTAGAACTACGTCAGATCTGCTCAACAACCTAGATCATGCCATGGGATCCGAAGTAAGTTCGTTTATTTTTTTGTTAGGGCTAGATTCTTTTCTGCATTCCAAAGGTTTGTATTGTCTGTAGATCGCTTCTCAGGCAGCACAGCAATGTTGGACCTATATTGGGCCAACAATGGCATACACTTGTTCCAGAGGTTGGTCCAATATTGGCATTCTGGCCGAGCGCAACTTCTTCCAATGTTGGCCCAGCCATTGGCACCAACGTTGGGCCATCGTACAAAAAGTGTTCCAGCCATTATTGGCACCAACGTTAGGCCACCGTTCAACCAATGTTCCAGCCATCATTGGCACCGACGTTGGGCCATCGTTCAGCCATCATTGGCACCAATGTTTTGGCCACCGTTCAACCATCATTCCAGCCATCATTGGCGCCAATGTTGGGCCATCGTTCAACCAGTATTCCAGCCATTACTGGGTCAGTGATGGTTATCCAGTCTGCAGCCAATATTGGCAACCGCACTAATTCAATGGCTGTGCCATCATTGGCATACGACCCAGACGAAAATCAGCCCACTTCCAGCTGGATTATGGAATTGGTCCCAGCTGAAAATGAGGCAATTCAGCTGGACTGCCTAATTTCCAGCTGAGACTAGTTCCATAACCCAGCTGGAAGTGGACTGATTTTCGCCTGGGAAGCTCATTTATTGGCTATGCCATTATTGGCAGTCCAGCTAATTCATTGGTTGTCCCAGTATAGGTGCCACATGCTTACTATGGAATGGCAATGCATTTAAATCCTGGTGGGATTCCAAGAACCCCTTTCCTGTTTAATATTAGCAGCCCTCTGCATCGAAAACACTCTGGGAACCAATGACAAGATCCGCCTATGCTTTGTCCATGCACTATTTTATCTGGCGTGCAAATGACTAATTCAGGATCAATTAATACTTTTTCCTGAACTTTTATTAATAAGAGGCGGCTTGTGCCCAGTCTTGGGGAGGGGGGGGGGCTTATGCTCAGTCTTGGGGAGGGTCTTGGGTAGGCTCCTGGGGTGAGTTTTGGGCCTCGGGAGTCATTGTTGCTTCAAAGCGCCACTTTTGGCCGCCTCCCCGGTCACAAGAGCCTGGCAGCCACTTGACTAGCATTTTGTTTCCAGCACTTTCCTCAATTTTCAGCTTTTCACTGATGGCACCTACAAAAATATCCAAAGGTCCAAGATCAACGCTTTCAAACCCACTTTGGTCTTAGTAAAGCACATTGCCTGCAAGTATTGTAAAGTTCTGAAAGAATATGACCACCTAAATTAGAGGCATAAACCGTTGAGCTTATCGAGCAACCCAAAGCTAGTGTTTGAACTGAGAAAACAGAAAATTTACGACTCTACATCATCCAAATGGTGTCCAATGGAATTGAATTCGACTGCTTATTGCAACTATGGAGGTAAGCTCATGTAGCCAGCATAAAACTGAAAAAAACTGCAGGACCATATACTCCATTCACCATCAAGCTGAGAGGGAACAACGAGCTAGCTCCTTGCTTTGCAGAATGTCTTTCTAGTGCAAGCGCCCGTGCCACAAAAGGCCGTTTCAAATCTGCAGTCTCGTGCCCGTAGCCTTCGCTTCTATGTCAGCTTAATCGTGATCGGAGTATAGAGAGTGTTATTTCAAAATTGCTGCTTTGATGCCCATTTTGCAGCAAATTTATGGCACAAAATTAAAAAAAGGAACTCCAGCAGTCTATCTCGTATCCGAGAGTAGGTGTAAGCATAAAGGTATTTGGAAGACGGCAGACACTATAATGTAAGTGTAGGCATAGTGTAATCTGTGTATTAGCAAGCCCACCCCTCGCATTGTCAGGAACTAGGTTTCAAAATCCCAGGCGAGCGACTATGGAGTATCGGCCATTGAATAGGATTGTACTGAGCCCCCATTCCTCCTCTTCTTTCTCGGGGCCCTCGTCGCACTACGTTCATAGCATCCTAGAACACGCGCCACCCTAACGAGAACGGCATACCACCCTCATAGCGCTATGACCTCTAGAATCGCATCGGAAAGGAGCCCTGCACACCAGAAAACTCGTGGGTCATAGTCGTGCACAGTTTCCCCGAATTTAAAAACCTTGATGAACCACTTCTGGCTGTGCTCACCTCCCACCCTACTGACACGGATTTAGTACCTGTAGCGATAATTTATTGTTAATTTAAAGGCAGTGAACACACGATTTCTGAGCAGATTTCGAGATGGCTTCTTATATATTTCAAAAAGGTTTCGGAATAAATTTGGAGAATATTTCATAGTAGACTTCGAGAACAGTTTCCGATAACATGAGGTGATAACGAGAGCTATAAGCATTTCATGCTTAAAATCGTACAGTAAAATCTAGCAAATAAGATAGTTCGGTTAGTTCTCGTACACATAAGAACTATTCAGCTCAAACAGCAGCCGAAACCGGGGGGGGGGGGGGAGGGTGATGTTTGGTACATTGCGTTAAAATTGGATACTACACCCAAAATATGTCTAGGCATCTATTGGGAGTCGGAATACATTCAAAGCTTTACGGTAGCAGCAAATATCAATCACGCTCGGAATTTCAGTATTACCTAGAGCCAGAGTGCAGAGGCCCATCGAAATGAAAGGCCTCTTCCCCTTCTTGCCATAAAGGCTGAACTGTACTTATACCGGGAGGGTCATGATCGCCTTCATGATGTTCGCTACAACTTCCTTCGGCCTCTCACCGCCCATGTTGATGAGCCGCTTCTTCTGCAGAAAACAAAATAACACAAAAATGACCATGAAAAAACTTTGAAAAGGAATGGAGCGTTGTCAATGGCAAATTAAAAATCTCTCCCTCTGAGTAAAACTATATGAAAGCTCAAAGCTTTCAAGTCAAAGGCAATGGTGCCCATCAAGCAATTTAAGCTTATTAATAAGTGCTGTGCTAACCCAAGCATCAAGATTCATTCAGGAATTGTAGGTACAATGCGGACCAAAGTTAAACACAAGGAGACGTGACCGGCGCTCCCTACATCGTTGGCTGCTGGAGCCCACGGCGGCTGCTCGGCGCAGTTGCAGTAAGTGCAAGAGACGTTACATGGTCGAGCGTCGTCTGCTACTGCTCTCCCTGCGTTTTTTTGCACAGATGGAGTGAGCACCAGAGGCGCTGAATGTGGAGTGTCATCTGCTTCTGAAGCTTACTTCGTCTGCGTTGGGCAACCCTTTGCCCCAACAACTCTCATGGCGCGGTGCGCCAGCCACGCGTCTGCGCCTAGCACATAAAATATTTGAAAGCAAAAACCCAAACCAAATATTGTATTTATTCGAATATAAGTCAACCTTTTTTTTCGGAAATGTTGTCAAAAATTACAGGTCGACCTATAATCGTGACCAAAGAATTTCGACCTACATTCGCGACCACCAAACTTTGCGACGAGGGCATGGAGCTATCGAATCACCGAGCCCGCGTCGCCGTAGCGACGCGCCGCTCTTGTTTCAAAAAGCTTTTGGTGCACAAAAACAACCAAAACAACAGCCCCAGTCGCCGCTGCCGCTGCCGCCCCCCCCCCTCCTCCCCCCCGGCCACGATGGCCACCACTGACGTTACTTTAGCTTGTTGCTTGCGGCGACTCGCGTCTTTGAATTTAGTCTTTCCTCGCTACGCCCGTCTCCATCTTCTTTCTTGTCATATTTTAACGGTGTAAGTGAGGTATTGTTGCAAATTTGCGAGGATGTCTACCAAGCTGGCGAAGCTTCGGACGACGATGACATGTCCAGAATTCTGACAATGATTAAGTTTTTGGCAACGCCCTGCGATGTAGCCGAGAGTGGTGTAAATAAAGGTTTGTTTCTTTCCTTTGCCCTAACTTTCCCCTGTCCTTAAAAAAAAAAAAAAAGGTAGACCTATATTCGAATTATTTTTTTTCTTATTCTCGGTGGGTTCAATAAATAGTGGTTGACCTATTTTCGGGTAAATACGGTAGTGTTCCACCAGCATTTGCCATGATTTTACTTCTTGCTATTTACCTTGATTTCAATTGGTATACACGAGAAGAGCGCATGCAACATTCACTCATTGCATGCTTCTTGGTGCTTGGGAATTTAACAAGGCAGGCGAGGGTGTAACAAGCGTATGTCTTAGTTCAGCACTTCGGCCGCAGGAGGGCAGTACGGCTGCTGCCAAGATCCACTTGGATAACAAAACGAAACTAGAGGATGAGTCAAAATAAAAGGGTTTTTCCGAAAACCGCATCTCCACGTGGCGAATGATGTTGATTGGGGCGAAGCTCTGCTGGTGCTCGTCTGCGTAGACGCTGAGCCGCAGCATGCCGAGCCTTTCGTTCGTTTTCATCCATGTCACGCTGCGGTCAAATGCTCAAATGCGTATAAAATCGCGTTCCATACCACACATTCTCTTTCTGACGCGTATGAAAACGAACGACAGGCTCGGCATGCTGCGGCTTACCGTCTACGCTGACAAGCACCACCAGAGCTTCGCCCCAATCAACATCTTTCACCACGTAGAGATGCGGTTTTTTTTTTTCCCTACACGAGCACGGGCTCACGTGCTCGTGAGCACTTGAGCGTGTGAGCTCACGAGCAGGAGCACGAGCACCCGACGCCGGACGGACATACGGAAATGGCTAGCCCCTAAGGAGCTTCGCCCCTAATATAAAAACTTGGGGGACACCTAAGGGCCTTAAGGGTAAGACGCAATAGCGGTAATGGGTCCCTTCAGCGGCCCTCTTGTGCATTTAGACACTGACACTGTTCCTCTTTCACAATCACAAATGCTGATGATGAGATACCTCGTCATGCCAACTTCTGGCCGCAAATGCCGATGACGAGATATACCGTCATAACACTTTGTCGAAAAGAAAGTACATTAAGTAATTTTATTTACGAGGTAAAACGACAGTTTTCTCGTTTCTCAATGTCCCAAGTGTGTTCTAGTGCATTTCTACTTTGTTTTGGTTTGAATCCACCGTGAAGTATCGCAATTTTAGCAGATAGAGAGCAATGCTGTGTACTTTAAAAAAAATCAATTTTAGCAGATAGAGAGCAATTCTGTCTACTTTAAAAGATGGTGACCGTGGTACAGTGTGCTACAGTTAGAATGAATAAGCAATTGCTAGTTTCTCTTGTTTTTCTCTAATAATTTAAAGGCTGCCACTAAAATACTAGTGTAATGAATAGCACTCATTTGGAGCTTCAACTAAAGCGGTAAAATTGTGTGCTCCTCAATATTACGTTTGAGTAAAATACCAAAAGACACAAATGTTGTGTTTGTGCTAACAGTGTCGCGCTCTGAACCTCATCTACATGTTGCCGCATGCATGGCAATTAAGCGATACACTGCTCCTCCACCCGATCCGGAGTCCAGAGGCGATGAATGGACTGTCAAATGAGGGGAAGAATATCTGCACTTGACTGTGAGATCCAAAGATGAAAACGTAACTATCAGAGCATCTCCAATGCATGAGATTGAATTCGCGTCGGCATTGGCAACGCACCTCCCACTCCACCGAGATTGCCATTTTAAGGCGAGCCCTGGAATACCTCCAGATTTGGCTGATTTTAATTTTGTAATTGATAGTCTAACACCTCATATATTTAACGAAAAAATATTTTGTGTAAAAATTAGGTGCTCGTAGGAGAGGTAACCGAACCTTTTAAAATATGGCTCATCAGTACAGTTTCGATCAGAAAAGCATTCCCTGAAACAATATGTGCTCGAAAAAATTCCACAGTTTTTGAGCATTTTTAGGAAAACTAACTTAAGGAAAAACTAACGGTTAACCAAACAGCAAGAATGTGCCTGACTTGTGATCCAAGGGTCCTGGGTTCGATTCCCACCTCACCCTGCTTTGCTTTTTTAGTCACTTTTAATTCCACAACTCTACGTGCGACGTCACGACCATCGCGTGCGCAAGGAATCAAGTGACTTTCTCGACAAAATGAAACCATAGCCTTAAATTAAACAAATAAAAAATTAATTTCTCAATATTAATGAAAAAACTTATTTTGTCAAAACATTAATATGTTTTTATTAAATAGGCCCTTAGGCACAAACCAACATGGCATAAACCTTTTTTCAGCGCGATGCATAGTTTTCACAGGAGCAATTTGGCCCGCATTTGCGAAAACTACCTAAATCTGCAAAATGACAGGATAGGCATCTAGATAAATAAAAGAAAGTAAATACCAAGGCTGTGGCCACACACTCGTCCCGAATGGCCTCGTTTGCTGCTTCCAACTCAGCCACAGTCATGGCTGGCAGTCTCGGTAAGGCCGTCGCAGCAATGGCTGGTGGGGGTGGCGCGGCCTGTGCTCCATACGCCTCCAGCCGCGCCATCCTGCCGTCAAGCTGCGAAAGCTGCTGGTGAGTGTCTCGCTTCTGGAGGCGCACCTCCAGCAGCAGGCGCAGGATGCGCAGCTCAGCAGCTGAAACAAAAGCCAGCACTTTCAACAGACTAGGCAACTTCGTTGTTCTAACTTTTGGTGCACTAAACACTGATGAACAGTTGGGGAAGATATGAAAAAGGCGAAGCGAGTGCGTGAGTTAAAAGTAACTATGACAAGGTACTGGCTTCGAAAGCAACCAGCGCTGTCTAAGTTAAAAGTGGAACTATGACAAGGCGCTGGCTTCGAAAGCAACCAGCGCTGCATAAGTTAAAAGTGGAACTATGACGAGGCTATGATACGTGCAAGCGTCATCTCAGCAGCTGTTCGATTTTGCTGTCACCCCCGCTGAGATGCCCTTTTTTGTTGATAGCTGTATCTATAGGTTAGGTGATTGGGTGGTTTTATTTCTTAACACGTAAAACAGTGCTTTATGGACCTTCCAAGAAGCAAATGCAAACCTTAAGTTAGCTGAAAAAGCAGAATAGCCAGATTTCAAATGACCGAGTGAAAGAACAATAAAAAAATTAATGTTGGAGGAAACACGAAGACAAGATCAGGCTGACGTTTAACCCATCTGAAACGACTTTATTAACAAATTTCAAAACACAATCCTTTTCGGAATGACTGAATGAGGTGTGCTCTCTCTCGCATGTTGTAGCATAATGCCGTACGCTTGATCTAAGATCATGTCAGATATCAGCGTTAACTCAAGAGTAGTTGGTCGGTCAAGCGGTGAGTATAATGACAAAAATCTAACAGCCGCAGAGATGTCGCTCATGCGCCTTATAGTCTTGTCCGCCTTATAGTCTTGTCATAGTTCAGCTAGAGTAACTGCATTAAGAGTCGACAGAACTGCTAAATTGTGCCGCTGCGAGGGCACGAGGTATGTGGGCGCCATGTCACGACAGATTTTCGTGGGCATTTATGGGCCCGAACAGCGGTCTTTTTTCAATGTTTCAGGTTTGAAAATAATTTGGAGGCGCTTGAATATTCTACAGAATTATTAAAATGGCACCTTCAGGACCCTTCATTTTTGTTTAGTTATGAGAAGTGTTTTTTTTATGCGAAAATCACCCAATTTCTCAATTTTCTATTGTCTGGCAACAATGGCAGTGGCCATCCGTCACAAAACTTCTCGGCTTTTAAGCAGCGAGGCGATGACGGCAGTAGACCTTTGTCTGTACTCCTTGCTCTTCCTTTAGGTAGTGTGATTCTTTGTGGCAGTCACGACATTATGCTCAAAATGTCTGAGAGATTGAAAGGGTGTGAATGCGATAGCGTGGCACAGGCACAGGATATATCATATGGTGCGACATGGCGCATTTGGCGCAGGAGTGGAAGCACTGCAGTTGTCTTTTACGCCTGTTACTTAAACAACACATGCGAAGAAAAAAAATTGTTTAAAGTGCCTGGTTGGGAAAAGAAAATTATAGAACGAATTTACAAAGAGAAAAAAAAAATTAGAGCTATATTTACGGTAAACAAAAAGAGGGACAAGACGAGAAATCTTTTGACTCGCAACGACAAATACTTAATGAGAGGCTGGTGGCGAAAGGACCCGAGGAGGAACATGGAAGAAGGAGGAGGAGAAGGTGGGCGGTGGTGTGTTATCACAGCCGGTCATCACGAAGTAAAAGGGAGGAAAGGAGCAGAGAGGAAAAGAGAAATGTGGTCAAACAGGAAGGACAGAGGTTGGGGGAAATAGTTGGTGAGGGCAAGAGAACATGGTCACGTGGCGGAGGCCGCGCGGGTCGTCAAGGACATTAACTGCGGCCGCAGATACTCGACATCTCCTTCTGAAAGGGAAAGCGAGGGAGC
The DNA here is from genome assembly GCA_013358835.2 of Ixodes persulcatus. Taxonomy (NCBI): domain Eukaryota; kingdom Metazoa; phylum Arthropoda; class Arachnida; order Ixodida; family Ixodidae; genus Ixodes; species Ixodes persulcatus. The sequence continues at coordinate 25,318 of JABSTQ010003434.1, forward strand.
GAGAATATTGCGCGGAGTGTGTCGGATCGCAAAGGCCTCGGTTACCTCTCGCCCGTGGCGGTTGCCGCTGGAACCCAGAACCCGAGCCGAGGAAAACTGGGGTAGGCAAGATGGGCTACCTTACAATGCATCGCTATAAGGTGCTGAGAGTCAGGCTAATTCTTGAAACATTCCCTCTCGTGTTCACGAGATGCGTATATTCAGTGCCACTAACATGCGGTGGGGAGTACATCGATCAAACGGGCCGTTGCGTGAACGACAGGTTGCGTGAACATGAGAAGGAATGTTCGAAGAATGAGCCTGACTCTCAGCATCCTATAGAGACGCATTGTAAGGCATGCCCATCTTGCCAACCCCAGTTGTCCTCGGCCCAGGTTCTCGGTTCCAGCGGGAACCGCCACGGTTGCCGCTGGAGGTAATCGAGGCCTTCGTGATTCGACACACTCCGCGCAATATTCTCGCTCCCGCGCTTTCCCTTTCAGAGGGAGATGTCGAGTATCTGCGACCGCAGTTTATGTCCTTGACGACCCGCACGGCCTCCTCCACGTGACCACGCTTTCTTGCCCTCGCCACCTATTTCCCCCAACCTCTGTCCTTCCTGTTTGACCACATTTCTCTCTCTGCTCCTCTCCTCCCTTCCGCTTCGTAGTGACCGGTTGTGATAGCACACCACCGCCCACCTCCTCCTCCTCCTCCTTCCCTGTTCCTCCTCAGGTCCTTTCGCCACCAGCCTCTCATTAAGTATTTGTTGTTGCGAGTCAAAAGATGTCTCATCTTGTCCGTCTTTTTGTTTATTCTTTCTAATAATTGAATCATTACCAACGCGCTCACCATAACTTTACTTAAATTTATGGCGCGATACCAATTCGTAGTAGGCGCCCGCGGGCGCCGCGGAAAAGTGGCCGCTATTTGTCAAGTGACTAGCCGCTATTTGTCAGGTGGTGCTTGCGCTCTTTCGGAAGCTTCCTATGGTCTCTAAAAGTTACTTATTCATCTTCGTTTGAAATATAACAAAAAATGAAGATTAAATAAGTAAGTTTTAGAGCTCAAAGGAAACTCCTGAAAAAACGCAAGCAGACGTGATAGACTTGTGCGTCGGTCAGAAGACGGCGGGGGCTCCCCGGAGCAGACGAACTTGCGCGGCGGTGGCGGCGTGGAGAAACACGTTGAACCGGTGGCACACCACGCTCGGCGTGCGGTGTTGCGCAACGGCGCACAGTTCAACCACGTGACCCACGGCGGCTCCCGTGGGCACCAACTACAAATTCGTTTTGCGCCGTAAATATAGCTCTAAACTTTATTTTTCTTCGTTGTAAATTCGTTTTATAACATTCTTTTTTCATCCAGGCTGTTTAAGCTCCGACCCATTTGTTGTGCCCACACCTCAGTGTTTAACGCTTGTGAACATGTCAACAGGCCTTGTTGGCATGTTCACGTCTTATTGTAAAAATACTAATGATAAACAAAGTGTTAGAGCCGGATCTCTCCTGAAAGCAGTCGTCGGAGAATGCGAGCTTGACCCACTTCGCCTTTTGTGTGGAGCTCGGCCACGGTTCTCCCCACAGTGGGCGGCAGTGGCTTTGCTGCCCACCACTCCGACTGACAGCCTATTGCTCTAACTGACTGCCCACCGCTCGATTATACCACAGGATAACGATGCGAGTTTGCCTGCACACATGGCTGCAGACCGCCATACTCAGCAGGCCTGAACACCGCCACTTTATCAATGTTATCGCATCGCCCACTGCCGCCACTCTTTCAAACAAGGAGAGCGGAGCCCAAGCGTCGCCGGCAGTGCGGGGAGGGCGAGGGGGGGTGCTCGGCTAAGGAGAAACACAAAATAAACAGATGCGACGAATGCGCAGCAGTTCTCCCCGCAAACGGTGAGTGGCAGAGATCAGAAAGCTGAGAAGAATTTTCTTTGAATGCTTGCTTGCGCCGTGGCTTCCTTTATGTTCGCCTCTTCGCTTGCTCCCCACCTTTCCTTCCCCACTTTTTTTTTTTTATGGCAATTTGGCCTGCATTTTATCATTGTGGCGTGGCACCACTCAGAGGGTCGCAAAGTTGAGCGCCTACGCAAAGCGCGTTCTGTCACCAAGCCAGGTCTTTCTGCATTGCAAACTACTTCTAAGTCCTGATCAACTCTGAATTCTGATCGACATCAAAAATAGACACTGAAAAACACTTCATCTGGGAGAAGATAAAAACACTGAAATAACATCCCAAACATGGTAAAAACATAATACCATAATTATTACTCTTAGTATCAATCAAGCCCTCATGCTCTAATAATTTTAGAATGAAACTAGGCAATCTTCTACTTGGTATACCTTAACCTATGGTGTCTTTCAAAGAGTCGTTTGCAGTGCCAAATACAGACACTGCAAGATTCAAAATATCCAGCCCTGAATATTCAATATAAAGAGACTCACGACTGGCACCCTCGTACTCCCCCTGGACGCCCCGAGGCTGCTCCACAGGCAGAACTGGAGCCCGACTCTCGCTCGATGAGCAGCTTGGTGACGGTGGAGCTACATGGCATTAAGATGCAATGTTAGTAACAAGGAAACAGCTTGGACAACACCATTTCTTGTTAGAAGGCCAATGATTGCTGTCATTCACTGCACTGCACTAGTTGCAATCCTTTTAGTGAAATTTAAAGTGGTGGAGGAGTGCTTAAGTCATATAGTAAATTAGAAAACAGGGCTCATTTACTTGAAGCACAGTAAACTTTCACTGCTGTTAAGCGCTAACCGTGGTCCCTAGTATGTGCCAGGCCCAGGTCACACAAAGAACAAATATGGTATGCAAATGCTAAAACATGATTCGAAAATTATTTCATCTATTTGGATAAAATTATCCTTAAAAGAAATTCAAACTTCTTTTTACAGTCGATCACGAGTATAGAATTCCTTTTACTCGTCTAGCTTTTGATTCGAGGTATGCTACTATGTTTGCAACTCTTGTTGTATGTATTGTAGGAATATCTTAAACAATTTCTGTAATTGCACTGTTTCAGCTTTTTTTTTTCTGTGCGACTGCTTTTGTTTTCTGTAGATGGTCAAGGAAATGTCAAGCTGCATGCTGCAACCTTTTTACTTGACTGCCCCGTCAACCAGTCATGAAAATAAAGTCATTACTATTATTATTATTATTTAGGGGTCATCCAGGCAAGAAATTATGTAAATGTTTGGCCTCTCTCATCAGTCTCCAGTGATCATTTAAAGGGCCCCTGAAAAGAAAAAAAAAGTTCTTTTTAAACAGTTTGGTTGGGACAAGTGGCAAAGAAATAATTTTACGCGAAAGAAAAGTTTTTTTGAACAATATTGATGATGCGAGATGTGATTCAGTCGGTAGTCACCTCCTTTTCACGAGCTTTCTCTCTCGGCATTTCGGGTGCATGGATGGGGGGTGGATTGACTTTGCCTTCATGTTGAGGTGGAAAGAGCGAATAGACCAATCTCACCAGCCAGTTAGACTACGCCACCGCCGCCGCAATGCATTGAGGGAACTTTAGTCTTTCTGCAGGTGCAATAACCTTGCTGGAGCTCTGCGCGTGTGGAGCACGAGACGGCACGAGCCCTCGCATGCATGGCCGTCTGCCTCCCGTGAACTGAAGTTGTGGCGACGTCACGTGTGCGCCGATCGCTTTGCGAGATCTGTCTATTACCATCTTGTTGAGCGAATGACCATTCTGTGACGTCATGGACTTTGCGTGCAGAGTTTCATATAAATCTCTCGCGGTCAATATTGGTCTGAAAAAAATTTCTTTTCACGTAAAATTTATTTCTAGGCAAGCGTGTCCCAACCAGACTGTTCTTTTTAGGGGTTCTTTAAGGGACACTACAACGAAATTTCGGCGCTTATTTTTTTCCTATTCGTGTTCAAGGGAGAATTATCGCACCAGACACACCAATGTCTTGTTAAAAAAGACACGAAAATGAATTTTAAAATGAATTAAACGATTAGCAAAAAGGACCTGGTGGATGTCGCCAAAGCCTCGTTTGGAATGCCAGTCAAGGAAGCTTGGCAGTTATGGTAACTGTCTCCCCTCCGGCCACGACAAGAGAAAAGCTGAAGGACTTTCTTTTGTGCGTGCCAGAAGTCGCTTTAGTCCCTCTACAAGATTATAGAAGATTAACCCCTCACGAAAAATTTGTACAAAGACAGGTTTGGGGTTTCTTGCGGTGGCCCGATCGCTGGTGTGCTTCGGCTGCTTTCAGCGGATGCTACGAGCCAACGAGGCTTATCCAAGGCAGTGTGAATGTCACGTGACCTTGGAGAGAGGGCACAGCGACGCACGGAAAGCGTATTACGGGCTACGTCCACAGAGCGGGGATTGGCCGAGATAGCTCGCAGCGTCCACTGCATCCGGACGTAAGTTCCCGAGACAAACTATGTCGCGATTGCGGCGGATGTGACGTACTCTCCGCTGGCAGCAGAGCGTTTGCCAGAGTGCCCCGTTTGTAACGAAAAATACAGCCATCAGGCTAAAAATACAAACGTGCAATTGCCATTTACAGATATTGTGGATAATATTCAGCCTATTTCTGAACACGACGGGTATATTTCAAATTTCGCTGAAGTATCCCTTTAAGTGTCTAAGCCAAGAAGCAGAAGCAGGAGTGACACAATCGAGCAACACAAAAAACAGCTACATACAGCAAATGCAAAATTAAACACATAGCTACATAGCAGGCAGAAACCATAACATATAGGATCATATGGAACTGATTAATATTAACAAACTGCTTCGCACAAATTAAACGATTTGTAGTTTAACACTCTACCGACTAACCCATGAGAAGGCGATGCTCAGTGCAAACAGCTGGGTTAAGTTATGACTATAGGGGCAGATGTGGTCACCACTTCATATGATGACAAGCCGTTCCTGTAAACAAATCGCTCGACAAATCATCCCACAAGTTGAACCGAACCATACAGTACGACACCATCGCTCGAGATATTAGGCATAACAGGTTACTCAGTCAGGGTGTGTACCAAATTACTTGTTTCAAGTTACCCGACATATCTAGTCTCAACGTTTACTATCTCAATAAAAATTCCCAACCATTTCCTCTGCTGAAGGATTACAGTTTGGGCAACATTATTCAGCATGGCCATGCCAATGCCTGTCCGTCGGGCTTTGTTCATTCCACCGTGCCACTTTCACTGGTTGTTTTTCCTGATTTAGCCAACTTTTTTAGTTTCCTTTATAATTCTGACAATTTCAAGTTTTCCAGGTTGGTTAGACACCCTGTCAGTGCATCGCCGTGGCTCCCACGAGGCAGACTAATGCCTACTGTACGCAGGCCTTCCCACAGCAACTGACAAAACCGGAGAGCCATAGAATGTGCTGTGTTTGAAGAGTGCTTAGCTGCTCGCATGATATATGCATGTGTTGCGAGAGACGATCAACAATAGACATCATTTGACCTGTGGTGTATAGTACCTTTAAAAGAGGGCGACAGAAGGCAAGGCAGCGTGAAATGTGACAAAAGCGAAAGCATTCACATAGAAAGCTCAGGCCCCAGGCAGACACTGTTACTTAATGTGTGCCATGGGCCTGAAGCACAAGCAATTTAAGTTTCAGACAAAAAAGTGAACACTACTTTATAAAACCATTCAGTTAAATAAACACAATAGTAATATTTTATTGCTTACGTGGTGAAGGCACTCCAAATGCTGGATGCGCCTCTTCCTCTTCCTCATCCTCATGGGCTAGAAAAATTAAAGAAAAAATACATCTAGCTATGTCGAATATCACATTACTTCGCTACCAGCTCCTTTTTATGAATATTTGTATTACCCGAAACCTCCGATGTTTCTACTGTAGAGCTGTTCACCAGTCTTTTCGTCTTTTTCAGCGCCTTTTGGTAGGTCCCTGAAAACAAATATTAGAATACAGCAATATCAGGGTTCAGCGTTTTCAGTTTCAACCGATAAAGTACGCCTAATCCCTTTTCCGACATTCGGTTTTAACCGAAAAGGCAAGTATTTTATACCCGTGCCACACGGGCAACTCGAATGCCATTTACAACGAATGACATTTGAGCGGACGGTCAATCAGCGCGCGACACTACGGGCGTAGCGCATTCCAGGCGCGACAGATTGCGAGCTGATCCGCCGATCACACAAATGTCATTCGTTGTAAATGGCATTCGAATTGCCCGTGTGGCACGGGTATAATACCCGTGGCACACGGGCAACTCGAATGCCATTTACAACGAATGACATTTGAGCGGACGGCCAATCAGCGCGCAACACTCCGGGCGTAACACATTCCACGCGCGACAGATTGCGAGCTGATTCGCCGATCACACAAATATCATTAGATATAAATGGCATTCGAGTTGCTCGTGTGGCACAGGTATTACAGCAGCATTGCATGCCAAGTTGGAAGTGACGACGGAGGGAGGGATGGGGGGAAGGGGCGAGTATTTGTCGGCACATGACTATAGTCAGCTTGTCTACTTCACAGCGAAGTGCTCTGATGGCATTTAGGGTATTTTGCCTTAATTGTTTGTCGTCTGGATAGAATTTTTCGCCTTCGGGATCCAGTTTTTGTATACCAATTGTCTCCTGTCGTGTTCTGAATATTGTGCTTGGATTTTTTTATTGTATATCATAGATCTTTTTCTGAGGGGGGGGGGGGGGCACCTGAAGAGAAAAAAGGAACTCTAAGCTATGTGTCCTCCCAACGGAAGAGCCACGAATATGCTTCTCATATCTGCAAGTGCTGCCGTGCGGCGTGAAATAATTACGTTTGGACAAACATGCTAGAAAAGTGTGAGGTCAATACATATTCACCGAAAAGAAAAGACTAAAGTTTCGCTTGTAGATATATTCCCCGGCAAAAGCCAAAAATTTTGATAGAAACCAAAAAAAGTATGCCGAATTTGAGAAAAATAAAACCGAAAATGCGGAACCGTAATTATAACATAGCACGACTTCGAGAATCTCAATGTTTACAATTCGTGAAAAATGCAGAGTGCAAAATGCTGGCAACATTGTTGTTACGTAGGCCCAGAAGCACGGACGAATCTGTTGTTTCTAGTTATTTTGTGCTGCTTATTGTTCACCTCCCCTCTGTTGTGATGGGTGCACTATGTTTTAGTTGTGTCATCAGTGAGTATAGGGACTTTAGAAACCATAAATTAGATGGCATTTACTGCAAATCTACTTAACAATATCTAAAAAGCCTTCACAATTACTAACTTTTGGATAGGTAGAAAGTAATTGTCATCACAAAATCATGCAGAGAGAAAAGGTACAAAATAAGTACTTACTGGAAAATGACGAAACCGTACATGGGAACATCTCCCACCCACTTGCCGATGATGCCTGGTGGCACCTCCCGTTCCACCATGGAGGACACCCTGGACCCCTTAATATGCACTGGCCAGGCGGACATGTCTTTCAGTTCCGAAAGCCAGGTCACTGGCACGACTGCCAGGCAGTCTTCCTCGTCTGGAAATTTGATGACCGCAAACGGCTTGTCCATCCTACACCGAGGAAGCAGCAGCAGGAGAGGGTGTTCATTAGCTCACATATCCTGTGTTACCGATTGGAATCCAGGATGGCCACACAGTGTTTGTAAGCTTATGGATGACGGACCTCTTAATAAAATTACTTGCGTATGACTCTCCTACATGAAAATATAGTTGGGCATTGATATTGGTCATATTTGACAAGATTGAGATTTATTAACCCATTTCATGTTGCCAGTTTTTCAAGTGACATGCAACAATACTCAAATGTTCAAAACAGAATATTTGCACACTAAATGTATAGAAAACATTTCTTGGTTGCTTGTTCCTTTAAGTCCCAATTCGTGACACTCTGGCAAGTTCTGCTAAAGTCCACGGTTGGGTACCACCGTAAATATTCATGGAAGTGCAGAGCTACCCATACCTCTGTTATAATCCAGAACAAACCAGACTCTCGGCAAGGCAGTACAACTTGCTGTTAAAAATAAAGGTACATTCGTCACTTCCAAAACATCCCCTCTGTTTTCGTAACCTATAGGGACCATGTAAATTCAGTTTTCCCCGTAGGATAATGAAGAGGCCTGGAAAAATTGGCCTTAAAGGGGCCCTGCAATCATATTTAAGCGTCTACCTTTTTTGCGGTTTCCACGTCTCTTGGGGTTCGAGCAAGCCAGCGGGCACGGAGAAAGTAACTAAATATCAGCGCGTCATATTTTAACAGGACGACGCAAACTCCCTCCACCTACGGGGGCGACCCACGGTGCCGAAAGCGCGCAAAATGTGAGGTCTTTGGTCCTGGGCTTGCTACTGGTCAGAGCCGCTAAAAGCTTCTTTTTAGTCGAAATACAAAATATAAGTGTCAACCGTTTCTATTATTTATAAAAGTAGTGTTTGTTCAGTATTTTAGATAAGAAAAGAAACAAATGCAGTTTATAAAGAACGGGAACAAAAATTGATCCGTCGACATACCCGCCACCAGGCGGTGGAAAAGGCGGCGCATACTAGAAAGGCGTATTGGGATCAGGCACTGACGAGCGGCAAGAGTTGAAAGGTCCCGGATGTACGCGGCGACGCTGCGGTCGTACACGGTCTCGAGGATCCGACCGGTTCCGAGCGTTCCCAAGGCCTTAGGCGAGCAGCTTTGGCTTGCGGTTCGGCCCTTTGCAGTATGGCAGCGCTAGTGGCTCCTGTTCCGAACTGATCTTTACCCCGTGTTTGCTGTCGCTTGTGGCCAATGAAGTGTCATGCCAAATTAATGTTTAATCGCGCAGCAAATGCAATGCGAGCCGCCCTGGCTGCCCGCTTCATACAGCCTATCCAGAACATGCCTTAGTGGCACCCTCTCGAGCCGTCGACACGGAGTGCGGCGGCAGCCGTGAGCGCTTGCGGAGCTCACTACCCCTCCTCTAGTTCACGGCGACTAACGCGAACAAGGGCGTCATGAAGGGGGTTATTTTTTGCTTGTTTTTGTAATTTTAATTTGCCTATAACTTTTAAAATAAAGCAACATTTGAGAAAAGTTTCATTAAGTTACTACTTCCAGTGCGTTCAGGTTCGGTGCAAATAAAAAAAAACAGCAAAAACGTCCTCGCAGGGATCCTTAAAGGGGCACTGAAGTTGATTCTGAGATCGTTCTTTTGTGGTGACGGCTCAACCTAGACGCTCTAAGCATCTCAACAAACCCTAAACCACAATCGTGCGTAGAGCATTTCCTCGTTAAAAACGTGTTCAAAGATCGCGACACGCCCTTTTTGGGAAGAAGTTTCCTCCGAGTCGAGTGATCGACGAAGGGCGCTTGTCGGTGAGTTGCAAGCGATGGCTTCGTCCGCGGTGAAAAAGAAGAGTCTTATCGGAATGGGTTCCCATCAGACTCTCTTCCAAATAACTTACAATAAAATCATTTGGAATCTGCGCATATAGTAGGGCTTTCATTGGTCCACACAATGTAGTCTGCAAGAAAAATGAGTCCACATGTTTTTCTATTTGCCTGAGATGAATAGGCGGTTTTGAAATATAGGACTTGGTGTATGTGGGAACTAACACGTTTTAAACAATACAAGATTAACAATATAAGATCAAAAACAAACTTTTTCAAAAATGAATTCAGTGCCCCCTTTAAGTTCCAGCGGTACGCAGTTTCATCCCTCTGCTTCCACATGACATGCGCCGTGTAGCAGACGACGAGCAAGCGCTCCAAAGCAATGCGTACGATGAGAGCATACTCCCTCAGCAGGCACAATGCGCATGCGCTACAACTTGCGCGCAGGGCTACATCGGTACTCTGATAGCCCACTCTCAGCATTTCGATAAAATTGCCCACTTTATCAATGAAATGTCCGTAGACCGTGACACATGGCGCCACCATTTTATACAGGCCAGCAACATCACCCCAATGATCTCTATGACAATTGCAGGATCGCGCATCCCACTCTCGCGAGTGAAGCCACTGAACGGCCATCTTGCTCGTAGACGATTTGCAGTTTTGCTAGCATTGCAGAGGCTGGGAGCAGCGTGCTGAAGACACATTTTCTACTCGTTCGTCGTCATTTGCCGAAGAAGTTTTTAAGACCCTGTGTAAGCGTTGAGACTTGCCGTTAAGAACGCGTGGAAAATCTTACAAAAGCACAGTGCCGCAGGAAAAAGAAGAGACTTGCAGAAAGTAAGTTTGGCCGGTCTCGCGGCATGATCAAAGATTCCTTGGCACGCCGAAATGCTGCGTCTCTCGTGCCTTCATACGCTTGGATAACAATCAAGAATCGGCGAAGCGGCAAAGTTTTGAACGTATGTTGCGCGTAGGTGTCTTTGCATCATATATCGGCTGCGGAGTTCTGGATCGTCCAGCTGTTCCGGCGATTTGTTATCAATAAAGGGGGGAAAACAATCTGTATGGTTGCTCTTATGCACTATTAATTCTGGCTATGTTCCAAATCTACTCTAATGGATCACATGACAGCACAAATAGAGCAACGCTGTGGAGCAAGAATGATTTTCGAAGGCAAAAGTACAAGATGGCGAGACTGAAAATCTTTGAGGTGCGGCCCATATGGTTGTGTGCAATCGGCTGACCAATCACCATTAGACAAGCCGCGCTGAAACTTGATGCCACGTGCAATCGTTGATAATGAACCAGACCACCGATCAGTGATGAGGAGCTGTGTGCGTGGTATCCTGTAAACCGTCTAAAGACGTAAAAAAAGATGTACCTTCCCACCCTCTTTTGTTGCCACTGGACGCTGGATGAAGCTCATTTATCGACTGCGAGAGCCGTAAGTTACAAATACAGTCGTCAGTGTAAAGTAAAACGCTGCTCCAGAGGCACATATGGCTTCATGCGCATTGCACTCGCAAAATACACGCACATAACATTGAAACTTGATCGGTATCCAAGCGTGCGAAGGCACAAAGATGCAGCACTCCTGCGTGCCAAGGAAGCTTTGACGACGATGCGCGACCGGCAAAACGTTCTTTCGACGAGTTGTACCTTTTCCTGCGGCACAGCGCTTTCGTAAAAATTTCGACGTGTTCTCAACGGAAAGTCTTAACGCTTACACAGGGTCTTAAAAAACTTCTTCGACGAATGACGACGAACAAGCAGAAAACGTGTCTTCAGCACGCTGCTGCCAGTCTCTGCAACGCTAGCAAAACTGCAATTTGCCCATGAGCAAGATGGTCGTCTGGTGGCTTCACTCACACTGCAGTAACCAAGGGGGGAAGCATGATCCAGCAATTGTCATAGAGATCAGTGCATCAAGCCATCACATCAATTGTTCTGCTCCCCTTGAACTACATCGATTTCCTAACACATGTCTATGGGACTTAGTACTGAATAGCTACCACTATCAGGGCCACACCAATCTGATGGGCTCCTGGATCCTGGCACATTCTGTCAAACCCAGCAAATGAAATCCCCACTGCAAGTAGGGTGTCCCTAAAAGAGGTTTACACGCTAAAATGGCCCGTAACATTGAGAAACTTGTGGAATCAAGTTGTAACTGCTCTCAGAAGTCTTTCACTGGTCGCATTTGTCTTGTAAAATAAGAAGTGTCCACTCTAAATTTTAGGGTTGTGAGACTTTTTACATGTGTTTCAACTGCGGAAGGAGACGCTAACCAAAAACCGGTTCTGATTTGTTTTTTTAAATGGCTGTGTCTACAGTGCCGTCCGACGGCACTCCAATCGCGCCTACAAGTGCCGTCCGAAAGAGAGACGGACGACGCGTGTATCACTGTGGAGCTCGTTAACACAGCCCCCCGCCTGCGTTCACGCCGCTTCGCAGCGACAGTATGCTGCTGCTAATTACAAAACTATTGACCCATTTGGCCCCGTCGTACACGCCGCTTCGCGGCGTCCAGCCGGCAAACCAAGCCCCGCATGGTCCCATGCACTACCGACAACGAAGTCCCATAGCATTTAGCTCAGCGAAAATTTCGGTGACAACATTCGATTTTCCCTGTGCTAATCGTAAAAAAATAAATGTAAACATCGCCAAATGCGTCGGCAAAATAAAATGTTAGACAAAACAAAAAAGTAAGCCCACACTGGGGATTGAACCCGGGATTGCTAGTTTATAAGACAGACATCTTACCACTAAGCTACTCCTTTTTTATTTATTACATGAAATTTGGTCAGTAAACACAAGGCACTTGAAATCTCAGTACACCAAGGTTGTCGCTAGGTCTCATGTACAAGCGTCGACATACAGTTCGTTCATCTAAGGTTACATCAGTGCTGTTTCACAACTCTACACAGTATTTTGTATTGAATATTAGGTCTAAAAATCCGGAAGATGAATACAATGATTCAAGAGATCATACCAGTCTGGGCATTCACCGAGGTGGTCAAATACATTTCGTACATGTGATACAGTTTCTATAAAATTCGACATTGTTGTCCGGAGAGCGTCAGCATTTCTGTCAATTATTCACGTTTTCCAGAGACTATGCAAGCCCATCAGTGTAAACAGATCATAAGGGAAGCTGTCATCCGGGTTCAGAGGTAGAAAACGAATTGTGTAGGCGCTTATATTTAAATCTTTTTTCAAAGTTCTTTGTAACACATCCCAGAAGAGGTAAGCATCAGTGCAGAAAATAAAACAATGTTCTATAGTTTCTGGTTGTTTACAAAGGCGGCAGTTCACTGACCACGGAACGAAAATGCCTTTCTCTTCAAGCCAAGGCTTGACAGGTAGCGTAGAAGTGTGAAGTTTAAAAAAAAAAAGATTTTGCAGAAGGTGACACTCGCATTTTCTCCACACGTTTAAAGACATCTTGTTCCTGACCGTTACCAAATAGGCTTCGATACAAAGATACAGGAAACACAACGTCAATCAGATCAGCATTAATTTTTTTCCGGGGAACTTCAAATAAATACTCCAGAGAAAACCGGGTTTTCAAAAACTCAATCGCACTAACTACTTCTCCAAGAAAACCGAAAGGACGCAATGTACCCACAGGCACAAATGAGACTATCAAGTATGGTAAAGCTTCTGAAAGTTCTGTTTGCACGTAAGTGCGCAGAAAATGATAGGATACAGTTCAGAAGAACATAAAGCGAACAATTACCTGTATTAAAAATAGGTGAATCAGCCCAAGACCACCTGTATCAATGGTGCAAAAAGGTTGTCCCGTTGCATGGGTTCCCAAGTGGAATCCCAGACGAAAGTCGCGAAAACTCTACGGAATTTTTGACTCTGGCCTCTCGCACAGCGAATTACCTGGAGCACGTATTAGAGTTTTGCTACAAGGAAAATATTACAAGCTTTAGCGCGTCCAAAGATCGACCACTGATTTGATTTCATTATATTGGCTTGACGTTTATTCCTTGCCACACGTTCAGACCAGTAATGGCCACTGTTCCGAATGCAGTTCAAGAGAACTCCTAGATACTGAGGAGCTAGACAGCTCCACGAAATACCAGCATACCTCGAAGGTGCTGTGGCCCACTGGCCAAACCAGAAGCCAACGCATTTTGAGTTATTTACCAACGCTCCCTATGCTTCACAAAATGTTTGAGTTGAAGTAAAGACATTGTTCACACTTTCCTTATTGGCACAGAAAAACGCTATATCATCGGCGTAGCCCAACACTTTCACTTCCGCGGAATAGAAGTGAAAACCGTCCACTCCAGGGTTGAAAAGTACACTCAAGCAAACAAGTTCCAAGTAGAGAGCAAACAAAAGAGGGGATAGCGGACACCCTTGTTTAACAGACGATTCTAAATATATAGGAGTCGAGAGTGAACCATTAGCAATGAGACGGGTAGGACAGCTTCGGTAGCATAGTTCGATTCCTTTCAACAAAGTTGGTCCCGGTTTGATGTCTCTAAGGATGGCGAAAAGGAAGTCATGGGATACGCGATCGAAGGCTTTCGCCAAGTCTACTTGAAGTATGGCGAGCTGGTAGTGATGCCGAGTACACCTCTCTATGACCGAGCGTGCGACGTGTATATTGGCCTGTATGCTTCGCCCCTTAATTCTGCATGTCTGATGGTCGCCAACGACATTAGAAGCGACGAACTGAAGCCGTTTTGTCAGAATCTTAGAGAATATCTTATAATCCACATTGCAGAGACTAATAGGGCGGTATCCTTCTACGTACATAAGTTTATCTGTATCCTTACTTTTGGGGATTAATACTGTATGGCTGCTACAAAAGGATGGCGATAAGCATTCACAATCGTAAGCTTCCAGAAATACTTTGTGTAAGAAAGGGCACAGTAATTCCTAATACTCCTTGTAAAACTCTGCTGGGAGTCCATCCGGTCCCGGTGTTTTAGAGTTAGGCAACTCATCTATCGCACACCGGATGTCCTCCAGCGTTACTGGTCCACTAAGTAGTTCGCGTTGAATTTCGCTCACTTTATGCAACATGGAAACTAGAGTCTCTGCCATTTGACTGTTAGAAGATGGCGTTTTCCGGAATAGGTTTTTGTAGTGGGATTCGAATGTACGCATTATATCAGCATAATTGGTTGTAAGGGCTCTGTTGCAGTTCAAAAGTTTGATTTTTTGGAAAGCCCATGACGCCTTTCATCATCAATGGCGCGCCACGAGGGTGTTTCAGATGACAAGAAACGCCTACACCTAGAGCGTACCAGTGCTCCATTATAGCGATTTTGCTGATAGCGCTGCAGCTGCCTTTTGACCAGTATAATTTCTTTTTGAAACTCACCAGGTTTTGCACATTCCAGTTCATAAAGGCTATTGAGGTTTCGCAAAAGGGCAGTTCCGTATTTCTTTGCGTGAAAGGATGCAATACAAGCAAATTCGATCGCTTCATTTTTGACCTCTTGTTTAAATGAGACCCATTGGGCGAAAGAGCCAAATTTGTCGTTCCTTGATATATTGGTAAAACATTCACGAACACGTTTTTGAAAATCATCGCTACTAAGAAGTCTTGTGTTCTATTTTCATAATTCTCATTTCGGACGTGACTTATTACGTACGTCTGCCCCAATACGAACCTTTACAAGGCAATGATCAGAAAAGGACATAGGTTTTACTTCATAAGTAGACACATTCGAAACAAGTTGACTTGAAACGTAAACACGGTCAAGCCTCGCGTTACTGTGAGCATCAATGTGAGTGAATCGGCTAGCAGTAACCTGAGAAGCACCGACATCAAAGAGGGAGTTATATGTAAGGTTGTTTAGTATGTCAGCACTGCTGTCAGGTCTTGTAGGAGGCACTGATCTATCATTGATATTACAGACACAATTGAAATCACCAAAGAGAACAACTTGCCTACCGGAGTCGAGAAAGGGAGAGAGATTTTCAAAAAACAAACGTCTTTGTCGAACATAGTTCTAGGCATAAATGCAAATTAAACGCCAGGAAATTCCGTTTAAGAAAAAATCACAGCATATGAACCTGCCCTTATCATCCACAGCATGTGAAAATGACGAGTATTCTAGTCTCTTCCTTAAGAACAAAAGGCACCCTCCCGACAAGCCATCCGCATGGCTCACACATACCTCATAACTTGAGAGGAAAGGGTCTAAAGCACGAGCTGTGTCCTCGACGGACGATATCTTTGTCTCCTGGACGGCAACAAAGTCAATCTGTTCTTTTGAGAGGACCCTATACAGTTGGGATTGACGTGCACGTTAACACAGACCTCTGACGTTGATGGTAGCGAAGCTTAGGGGAGGAAATGCCAGGGAGGTGTTAGTTAAGAGGGTAGTTCATCAGGGTCCTCCACTACGTCAGCAGGCCGGGTGGCCTTACTGTAAGGGTGCTCACACACCTCCGCTGGGCTGCGTTTTCCGTCGCCTCTCTCGTCACTGTTGTGGCCGATCGCGAAAGTCTTGGTAGACGACTGAGACGATTTTTCCGATGTTGGGGCAGGTCGCTTGACAGGTGTTCCACTGGACGTGGTCGAGCGTTCTCGTCGAAGTGATGATTCCTGTGAAGCAACCGCTGACGTCGTACTTAACAGACGGAAGTCACTGTCTGACAAAAACTCCATAGGAGCTGTGCGAGATTCGTCTTGCACAAACGGTTCAGACTTTTCATATTCAGCGGTGATCGTTGCCAACTCAGGGCTGACGTCAGGTTGTGGCTGCAGTGGGGCTGCCAGCTGTACACCGGAAGTGGTGCTGGACGGGATGACTTCTGCTGTTACATCGACCACTTCGCTTATGTCCATTAGGTGTTCTAAAACAACATCTTTAGCTGAGCTTCTCGCTTGTCAGAGCTTGTCCGCGTAGGTGGCGAGGCCCTCACTTGTTACATGACCATAGCGTTGGCATTCACCGCATCGTGGGGTCCTACACTCACGACGAATATGACCGATTCGGTAGCATCGTAGACATAGTGGAGGGCGGCCAGGCACGAGCACCAAGCTTCGACAGCCGAACACCGTGAGCTGGTGTGGTATCTGGCTCGCATTCATTCCCTCGTGAAGGGTCAACGTCACGTCTTTGTTGAGCGTTTCCATCTGTTCCGTTCCGGCGCAGCGCCATTTTTCTCTAACAATCGAACGCACTGTGCCAAAAGGCGACAGTGCTTCTTCGATACGCTGGTTCTCCAAGTGAGCTGGTAGCCAAAGAAGCTTCAGTTTGACGTCCCTGGTGTCCGGGTCGATGATTAGACATCGGCGCCCCTTTACGCGGAGCTCTGCTTCGGTAACGAGTTTGGTCTTGGCCAAAGCGTTCGCGCAGGTTACCATCCAGACGTGACTCATCTGCAATTGGCCGATTCCGATGATATCCTGGCTGTCAACCACGTCCCGCAAAGCGTCTTGGAAGTCTGTTGCTCGGTATGGCCGCGCGGCGAGATCTCCGTGTAGAGAGACAGAGTTGAGGCTCAAATTACCTGTCGGTAGACGGGGAAGTACGGTCCGGTACTCTTCAGTCGTCATTACGGTGGTAGTGGCCGAAGCCTCAGCAGTTCCCTGGCCTGAAGACAGGTGCGTTTTCACTGGAGAGCATTGAAAACACGACCGTTTCGAACGGCGTCTTCTTCTCTCTCATGCTACACTCCGCTTCGAAAACTCATTTCGAGAAGTGGTTTTATACGACTCTTTCGGACGGCACTTGAACGCACGAGTAAAGTACCGTCGGACGGCACTTGAACGCTCTGCCAGAGTACCGTCGGACTAGACACTACGTTTTTGGCTCAGGGTGTCTTTTTTTTTGTTTTGTTTTCGAAGTTGAGACTTTAAATTTTAGTACGAAAATGCAACCAGTGAAAGATATTTTTGAGAGAAGTTACAACGTGATCTGGAGAGTTTCTGATTTTTGCGGGCTATTTTAGCGTGTACAATTTTTCGGGAATGACACCCCGTACACACGTGCTCAGACTCACTATGCCCAGATTTATTCCGCTTTCTAAAGCCTGGACATGACAGATGCGTTGGACTGCGTTTGACTGCGTTTGCTGCGTTGCGGCTGCGAGAAACCAGGACATCCCTGCTTTATATCGAGTGCCAGGATGATTCCTTGAATTGGATTCCACGCTTCATACGAAGCACAGATGTGCCGGGGACTCGCTTTCGGTTCTCGACGCAACGCAGTCAAACGCACTCAAACGAAAGTTTCTGAACCGGCCTTAAGACGCATG
The DNA here is from genome assembly GCA_013358835.2 of Ixodes persulcatus. Classification (NCBI taxonomy): domain Eukaryota; kingdom Metazoa; phylum Arthropoda; class Arachnida; order Ixodida; family Ixodidae; genus Ixodes; species Ixodes persulcatus. The sequence continues at coordinate 42,868 of JABSTQ010003434.1, forward strand.
GGGAAACAGCATATAGCAACAAAGAGGTGAAAACAGCGCCGCCAGCAGGAAAAACAAGAACCCCAGACGTACTCACGCAACCTAGAAGTTAAGCAGAATCGAATAAAGTGGCGTCCGAAGAATACTAACGAGGCGCTGTACTAACGAAAACCCATCCGGAACTCCAAATCTCGCACAACGGCGCATCATGGGAAGGCACTAGGTCGGCCAGCGCGCCGCCTTTGGACATATTACAAGGCATGCGTAGTAAAATATATCTGTTAATAGGCGAAAATCAATTTTGCCACAAAAATATCTAAGAGAGTGCGAGGATACATACCATTATAATTGTGCATTCTCGAAGCTTGGTAAAAGTGCAAAATACTTTAGCCCCTTCAAATGGCGAATAGCGAGCGCTCGGAGCGCGCTCGCCGAGCGCGTCCAGCGGTCTGAAGTACTTCTCCACGCAGCCTTTCTCGGGGGAGTACGATCTGTAGTCAATCGCAACATTTCAGTTTCGTTATCAACGTTCCCATGAGGGAGTGAAGGAGTTTCGCGGCTTCTTTGTTTCGATTGGTGGGTGGGCTCTCGCTGTGCTGCTTTCGTTCCTCTCGTCATGACCGACTCGCTCGAGAATACTGCGGTGATAACATCGTTGCAGTTAATTTCAGGAGGTCTAATGAAACGCAGCAACATCAACGAAGATACCAGTGACAACGAGGCAGCCGTTCTCGGCGGAGCGTTTGCCGAGTCGTTCGCCTTGACAGCGCAGAGGCCCAAGATATCGCGTTACGTCGAAGACGTTGTTCCGCGCCTATTCAAATGAAGAGCTAGGTATGTCGTTTGTTCCTTGTGTGGTCTCTGTAATTTAACTAGAATAATTAGAAGACAATACCCAAATACTCCGCAGATGGAAGTCGCCTTCGGAGATGACGATTGCTTTGCGGCATACGTCAAATTTGTTTTTTTTTACGTGCCAAACCAACGACGGGCATCTGGCACGCCCCAGCGGAGGACTGAGGATTAATTTGGACCACACCACCTGGGGATCTTTTGACGTGCAACCGAAAGCTCGGTTACACGGCGCCTCCTCAGCATTAAGCCTCCGTCACATTGCGGGCACCTCGGCCGAAATTTGAACCCGCCACATGGGGATCCGTAGGCCGGCGCTCTCGCTTCGGAGCCACCGAGGCGGCTACGGCATACGTGTCTGCTACATAGAGTTATTATAATGTACGCTAGAGGCTCAACTGGCGCTAGTGTGCTGTTGCGAATTGAAGCAGACAGCAAGCAGTCGGAAATTGACTTCCGGCAATGCATTTCTATGGAAAAAAGCGAGTGAATTTCCTGTCTGCGCTCGATTATAAGAGCAAATATCACGAATAATTCGTACGTACTAGGCACATTGGAACATTTCCCAGTCACGCAGATGAAATAATTGGTCAGTTACGGCCTTTTTATTTTAAAATCGTGGCATAAAAAACTGTGCTAAACCCGCTTCGTACGTGTATTTATGTGCACTGTCGGACACTGTTAGTGCGAACACGGCGTCGGCGCTTTCCAGTATGGGGGATATACGTTCCAAACGAACGAGGGACATGTGAGAAACCAAGAGAGACGGCAAGAACTACGCAGTAACATTGGATAAGTAACTCGTTGTGCTTGCAGATGATCAAAATAAATTGAAAGTCACGTAATATAGTTCGATTGTCAATAAATAAGTACTGTTTATTCTTTCAACACATGAATATGTGCGAAGATGCTTGTTCTGGGTTCAAATCATCACCCGCACGTTCCAAATCTTTGCAAATAGAGAGAAGCCAGAAAACAGGCGCCCGATGAAAACTGTCCGACATAGGAAATAATACGAAAACACACCTTTCGTAGCCCACGTACTTTATTCTTTACGTTTCGAACGTGTGTGTGTGTTTTTTTTATCCACTCGTAAAGATACACGACGGGGTCATTTTCATATAGTGACAGGACGAGAATGTTACTAATATATAAGCACCAACGAAATACTGGCGAAGTTTGAACATACTGTAGATTCCTTTTGATCGTTATTTGGCTTAGAATCGTCGCTCGTTTCTACATACCTGCCATGGAACAGAGGTTTGAGCCTGAAATATAGCGAAGTTTAACATAGTTCAGCGGTAAAGAAAAAATGCTGTAACTAAACCCATTACACCTTCACGATATTAATAAAGGTACATACTATCCGGTACAACCGAAATAACAAAGGTTATTCATGTTATTTTCCCGCGAACAGACAAAATTCACGCGCGTTTTCCCAGAGGAATACACAGGAAGACTGGAAAAGTAGACTGCATGCTGTCTGCTTCCATTTGCAACCGGAAGTCCCGTGGACACTAGCGCCAGCTGAGCCTCTAGCGTTTATTGTAATAACTCTATGGTCTGCTATTACTCAATAGACCTATGCTAAATTACCAAAGCATCAAGGAGAATGCAGGGATTGGTGTTCCACGCGCCGCACGTGCTGGCCTCAGCAGTAGTAGCTTTCCTAAAGCAAATGCCTAAAACAAATTGCATCTTGCACGCCGTTCGTCGACGCTTTTTTGGTTATCTACTTCAAATATTTATTACGGGGAAGGCCGTGTGGCGCGTGGAACACCAATTCCTCCATTCAGCTTGATGCTTGGGTAATTTAGCATTGGGTGTATTGCATCCTACGGCTCGTACAAGTACTTCTAGTTGTCTTCATCGTGTCAGCGTTAATCAAGTAGTGAACAATAAAAATTGTCTGTGAAAGCATGAAGTTCGATCAGGACTTATGCTTTCAGCAAGACAGCAGACGGTCTGAAGGAGGTGGCGCTGGGAGCGCTACGCTCGATTGGCTACGCATCGCGTGGCTGTGTTCCAAATCGTACCCAAATGAACCAAAGTTACTCCGGCGGGTCGTGTCACGTGACAACACCGATTGAAGAGCGCTGGACGAGGGTAGGTTTTGGAACGCCAAGGTACAAAACTCTTACCCTGGAGTAAGATCGAGTAAATTTTGGAAGATGGCCCATGTCAACAATGGGCGTCACTGGGGTGGATCACGTGACCGATCGCTCACGGAGGCCAAGCTATGGTGTACTTACAGCACTATATAGCTCCTTCGGAGCAGAGTAGCGCAATCTAGAGCGCCATCTTTCGACGACTAGCGGCGAACGCCCCGGGGGTTTCAGCTCCGATCAGAAATGCATGGGGAACGTGAGAAAATCGCTGTTTCTGCAATATTGTGGGGATGTACGGAACGTCAATAGTTTTTGACATAATAAAAGAACATTTTAGAATAATTTGCGCTAAGTTGCGTGCCATGTAAGGGTTTAAATTTTTTTTTTTTAATTGCCTGAGCGGCATCACGCAGCAGACGACTCGGCGACGTCACGGAGACGTCGCACCGTCCACGTGACCTGCACCGGCCAACCCAGGAAGTCCATCTCGGCTGCGCACAAAAATAGTCTGCTTCAAACACCATTGCCTTGAAAATTGCCTTCTCAAACTTTTCACACGCATCCGATATCATGAAAACTTTAATAAAGTGTTTAGTGCCTTACCAACTTCACGACAGACTAGTTTTGAAAAGTGTGAACTTGGCGTTTATTTTTTAATCAGCCGTGTTGAGTTGATCTTCATGTATTCTCCCATAGGGCGGGCCGCCTTCTGGAACCCTGAGTACCACGTGACTCGCGCCGCGCTGCTCTGTCGGCCATGTTGTCGGCGAAAAACGAGGATCAAAGGATTGCGCTACTCTGCTCCGTGGGAGCTATATAGTGCTCTAGGTGTACTCGGTGTACTATTCGCTCTGGGCAGTGTTCTAGAGAGCGCCACCGTCGGTTGGTCATCAGCGCCACAGTTGCCAAATGAGGCAATACTGGGACGGCTAATATCGGCAGCGCCGCCGGCATACCCTTGCGAGATTGCTGATTCCGAGCGTTGTGTTGTCGCGCGTTACACTACCGACTGTTTGAAGAATTTCTCAAACGTTAAATATATAAACGTGCATCCGTGTGTGGTTCTGTCGTTCTAGCATTAGGGAGTTTTGGTACGCGTAGGTGCCATCCTCGATAGGTAGAGACGACCCAAAACGGGAGCTAGCAGAAGAAAATTGAACGTAATATTATCACGGCCAAATATTAGTAAAAGCAAATAAACAAAAACAGTTTTTTTACGTTGTTTGCGCGCGTTTCAAGATAACAAAAGTGAAGACCTCGTCGAGCTTCCCTCTTCTACAAAAGCGCACTGCAAAAGCGGAACTAAAACGCCCCCTCCCCCTTTTTCCCCCTCCCTCTCATCCTTACCCACCCTTTTTTTTCAAGTGAACTCTTCCCGCATGAATAGCTGACCTCATTTTGGTGATCAGCTTGTTCCCAGTCCCCTCGTTGCCGTGTGAAAGACGATTGTGGAGTCCAAAGAATGTGTTTTTTGTTCAAGGTGGCTGTAGTTTAGACGGTGTCGTACGCATTTATTCGGCGCAAGCTGATGCTCCTTCTCGTCGACTGAATATGCTGTTCACTTTTACATAGAACAGAAATAAACGCCACATGGATAACCTTTTCTCGCGGGGTAAGTGCATTTTTTTAAATTACTTCTTGGGTAGACTTTTTTTCGCAGCGGTGATGAAGTTCGGACCGCATGGGCACGGGTCGATATAGAGCAATCATCTTGGGTAGCTATGCGATCATGCTAAAGGCGCAAACGACAGTTCGATCTGCAATCGGCGAAGCGGAGAAAACGCTCACTTCGTTTTTCGGTAACTACGATCAAACGTCCTCAAAACGTCGTTCGATCAAGATGTGTCCGTGGAGAAAAGAGCAGTGAGAGTGTCAGAGTACTGATCTGATTCTAGAGTCATCGCATCGAATTCAAAGACAACGCCGGGCTTGGAGCGCATTAATTCCACATCTCCAGTCAAATAGCGCATTTAGAAACGCATCTCAAGTCAGGCAATGTGAACGGAATGCTTATTTCACACGCTTTATGGCATCTATTCATCTCCGACGGCGTTGTGTTTTTCGCGGTTTCGACGGAAAGCTGCGGAGCTTCACGTCTGCCAAGCTTCCAGGGTTGCGACAGTCCGGTACGCAACTGTGCCTACAGCTTCGGCGTTTGGTCTTCTGCGACATCCGATAGCAATGTTAAGAATAAAAGACCAAAGAATGGATGAATCAACGCCTTCAAATTGATGCGTGAACAGCCCCAAGAGCAAGCAGGCTGGCGAAAGAGCCTTCTCAGTGTTGCAAATATTTTGAGCTAGATGGCGCAACGTGTCACACCAAACTTGACTGCCCGGAGGGTATACCGACTATACCATAGTCAAGCCGCTAGAGCGGAGCGCTCGGCATCTGCCAGGTGAGGCGGCTAATAGTACATTTATGTAGCCGATGGAGCAACCCTGGATGCAGGTAGATTTTTGTAGGTTTTAGAACGCCTGGGTAAAAAACCTTTACTCAGAAGTAGGATCGAATAGGTTTTCGAACACGGCGTGTATAACCGGCCGCTCGGCCAGGCTCGGCTGTAGCTCGGCCTTGCTCGGCTGGCTCAGCCAGGGTTGGCTTTGTGGCTTTGTTGTTCGCCGTTGCTCACGGCTCGGAACTGCGAGCAGCTTCCTTGGTTCAGGTGATTTGTTCGCTTCATTTCTTTATGATGAGCTCCAAATGGACAAAGTGCCGGGTCGTGAGGCAGAAGTATGACGAGGTCCTTGCGGAACTGGGCATCTCGCGACAGACCACGGTGCCTCCGCCTCCAGTTGTAGCACCAAAGTCCCTGAGCAACAAAAGACCAAGAAGCGAAGCCTTCACAGACGACGTTTTCGCTGGTGGCAGCGGACAGGGGAGTTTTCCTGTCAGTGTCGACCGCGACGAAGACCCGCAGCCTACGGGGTGCGGTCCGGGTGACGACGAGTACACTTGCAGTTCAGTCGATGACGACGACCTGCACATCTCGAACGATTACCCTCTGACTTCCGATACAACTAGTGAATCTAGTGGAGATTCGGAGCAGTACGAGGAAGGACTCAGTTTCGTTGAAGCACCGTCTGATGCGCCTCCGGTACACAAACTCTCAGCAAGCCAAGAGCTCGCTGTCATCGCCCTCAAGGACAACCTGACGCACGGAAGCGTTAACGAGGTGCTGGGATTCTGGCGGCAGCGAGGCATCGCTGACCTATTGAAGGACGCGAGGACAGTTATGCGGACCGAGCGGAAAGCTTATCTCGACCGCAGTCGTTCGTTTGTGCATTTCGGCCTTGCGGAGGGCATCCGGCAAGTCTTGAAGCACGGACCTGTTCCTAGTGAGCTGAAGCTGCAAGTCAACATTGATGGCCTTCCGTTGCACAGGAGCAGCCAGGTTGGTTTATGGCCGATACTGCGCCGAGTGACGAACGTTAAGTCATCGCCGCCGTTCATGGTTAGCGTGTACTGTGGTGCTGGGAAGCCACCTAGCCTGCAAGAGTATCTGGACCCATTCCTGAAGGAAATTGCCAAGCTCACCTGCAATGGTATGATATTAAGAGGTGTTCACATGGATGTGAGCCTCACAGCGGTGGTCTGTGATGCACCTACAAGGAGCTACGTGAAAGCCATAATTGGACACACCGACTACCATGCCTGTTAACGTTGCAGCCAAAAAGGCCGATGCACCGACAGCAGACAGACATTCCCAGATCTGCATTTACCACAACGTACGGATGCCTCATTTCGGTCCCAGGAGGATCAGCACCATCATAATGGTGTATCCCCACTCATCTCGCTCGACGTGGACATGGTGACCTTATTTCCTACCGTATCTGTGCATCTTGTATGCCTTGGAGTTATGCGGCGACTGCTACGAAATTGGGTAAGCCAGGGCTACGGCAAGAGGCTGAGCCGATATCAGCGCAGCCGCCTCAGCGATGGCCTACGAGAGTCGGCCAAGTGTTTCCCATCTCACTTTCAGAGGAAGACGAGGGGTACGGAAGAGCTGGACCGTTGGAAGACGACGCAGTACCGGACTTTCCTTCTCTATGTTGGCCAGTGCTTCTCAAGCACCTACTGAGCGATGAGCAGTACAAACATTTTTTTTTATCTTTCATATAGCACTGCGCATACTGGTATCGCCTGAACACCACATGGTTTACAAACCGTTTGCCCAGAAGCTGCTCAAGTACTTCGTTCAAGAGTTTGGCAAGCTGTATGGAGAGAAGCGGCTTGTTTATAACGTTCACATCCTGAGCCACCTTGCCAAGCAGTGCCTGGACCATGGGCCCCTAGACACCTTCAGCGCTTTCTCTTTTGAGAGCTACTTGGGGAAAATCAAGAAGAAGCTGCGATCCTCCAGCAAGCCACTCTCGAAGCTCAGCAGAAGAATTTCTGAAGTCCGACGCTTGGCCCACGTCCCAGCCAAAGAAGTGCTACATCCTGTCAAGCAAGGTGACTGTTTCTTGCTTGCCACCTCTCCTGTCATCGTCCTGGAAATTCGTGGTGACACCTTCAAGGGAGGCATCTTGCCTAATGCAAGGAATTTCTTTGATGTTCCAGTGCAGTCATCTCGACTTGGCATCTGGCGATATAACTCCTTCAGACATGGAACGAGAATCTGGCCCCTTGTTGATCTCCAGAATGGAATTCAATGCCTGAAACTAAACTACAAGCATGGACACGTCATACTCCCGCTAATACACCTGCAGTGAAGCATTAGTGCCAGTCGGTGAGACTTGTCGGACAGGATATTCGTGCACAAGGACAACGTTAGGTTTGGTGTTAACGGTCTCCGCCCCAGCGCGCTTTCCTGCAGCCTGCAAAACCTCGCGTGACGTGTTTGTGCCAGTCAACTGAGGAGTGCCAGCTCCGGCAAGGTGCCTCCATCGAGCCGCACTGGTTCCCTGCTCGCCCTCGTGGCAGGCTGCAAAGCTTTCCGTGCTGTGTTTGTGCCAGTCAACTCAGAAGTGCCAGCTGCGGCAAGGTGCTTCAATCGAGCCGAACTGGTTTCCTGCTCCCCCTCGTGGCAGACTGCAAAGCTTTCCGTGCAGTGTTTGTGCCAGTCAACTCAGAATTGCCAGCTGCGGCAAGGTGCTTCACTCGAGCCCAACTGGTTCCCTCCTCGCCCTCGTGGCAGGCTGCAAAGCTTTTCGTGCAGTGTTTGTGCCAGTCAGCTCAGAGGTGCCAGATGCTGCAAGATGCTTCGACCAAGGCAAAAAGGAGTACCACCTGCAGCAAGGGGCTTTGCAAAAGGACCTTTTCAGGGCCCTAATATATCATATCGGGGCCGTGCACTCTATCGATTGCCCTCCATGTCTCTCGTGTCTTGTTGCTTACCTTTATTTCTAAAGGACTCTCCTGTGGCATCTCCAACTAAGACTCAATCTGTTGTCCGACCACTCGAAAGAATGTGATGGCCTTTGATGCTGTTTAAAGGTTTATAATATGTCTGAGTATAGTCCTACTATTTGGCTTGGCCAGAATGTGCACACAAAGGCTGCAGCATTATTCTTTGTGAGTAAAGGAAGTGGCCGCATCTCGAATAGGGATGCAAAACTATTAATAAATTGGATATTGATAGTATCGACCGATAGTGTTGAAAAACAATTGATAGTACTATCGATATCGAAGAAACGGCAGATATTCAGCAATGAATATCTTTAAGCTTGTTGCCTTTTCTCAGATCGGTTTTAGTTGAGGTAGATGTGAATACTAGCCACCCTTAAAGTTTCAATTGCTACGTGGCCCAATAAGCCGTGAATTAATAAACTTGTTGTGGTGTTGATCCACTCATCTGATGCCCACCGAGCACCACAAATATACAGCGAAGGTGGCATCAACTTATTTGTCACCACCGTTTTTCGAAAATTGTGTAAAGTTTAAAAACAAATGCCCTGTATGGCACATGTTCATTTTACATTTGCAGGTTTGAGCTTTACTCAGACTTTCTCAATATTTCCAGGAGTCAGGTAGGAATCGAAAGCTCCCTGATGATTGCACTAGGGTATACCAATCTTGTGAAATCACAGGCGATGACTTTATTGTCCTCAAATTTTGTTGTGTGCAAGCTAGCTCCGGTAAGATAAAGCGGGCCCTCGGTATTGCTAAACACCAATACTCTAGTCACACATCCACTTGTAGAAACTTTTTTAATAACCATATGCTTATTCCCGACACATTAATATATTTTGTGAAAGGCCTTTTATTTTACTTTATTTGGAAATTACGCTTTTCTAAATGTTTGAACTGCTGTTTTTACCTTTGTATTTTGTAACTCAACAGTAGCAGGAGAAGTCTTACAAGATTAGCGAAGTAAAGACTGGAGAGGAGGAGAGCAGACAGGAGGGAACCACCAACTGTGGCGAGCAGGGGTGCTGTTCTCTTCTCCCTGTACTGCTAATCTTGAGTTGCAAAATACTGTAGCTTATTTGTCTCATTCAGAAACTGAATTTATAATCAAACATGAACTCCTGAAAACACCTTTCGACTGTTTTTGTATACTCCGAAAATGCAGAACCCTATTTTATAACCCTTCTGGACATTTTGCGCCCGTTGACATTGAGGAAATTGTCAGAATCAACATGTGCCAATGTGCAGTGTAGCACGAATGTACAAAACAATGTTTTCTCATTGGTGCGCATAAGAGCACTGCAGGGAAGTTGCAATCTAAAAATGGGCTGTAGCCCGCTGAGGTGAAGCCAACTTTTCGGGTAGACCTTAAGGAAAATATGAGCACCAATGTGCATGATAGTGCCGATAAATGTGCTTATCGAGAATTTTTCCCATTTGTGCCATGGCAAACACTGCAGGAAAGTCCAAACCCTTGCAAAGGGGTACTTTATAAAGCAGGTTGTGCCAACTTTAGGGTGATCTCTAGTTCGGAATGCTGCCCAAATTATTGCACTTTTTGCCAAAAATTTTTAATTATATAAAGTTTCTAGTAATTTAGCATAAGAAAGCTGTTTAATCTTGTTTAAACATAGTGAGAAATGTGATGCAAAGCATAGAAGAAATGCACTGGTTTGAAACGATTGAAATAACTTAATACTCACCGAGTATGTTGAGGGACAGTTTTTAATGAGCCAGAGTTTCTTGTACCTGAAGTTCGTAACTTTAAAAGGGTATTTCCCAGTTGGTTCTGAGCATGTGCATCTGCTTTGAAGCTTGGAGTGAGTAATCGGCTTATGCTGGTTATGTGTGCTCAGTGAAGCTTTCCGTGCAGTGTTTGTGCCAGTCAACTCAGAAGTGCCAGCTGCGGCAAGGTGCTTCCATCGAGCCGAACTGGTTCCCTCCTCGCCCTCGTGGCAGGCTGCAAAGCTTTTCGTGCAGTGTTTGTGCCAGTCAGCTCAGAAGTGCCAGCTGTGGCAAGGTGCTTCCATCGAGCCGAACCGGTTTCCTGCTCCCCCTCGTGGCAGGCTGCAAGGCTTTCCGTGTGGTATTTGTGCCAGTCAGCTCAGAGGTGCCAGCTGCTGCAAGATGCTTCCACCAAGGCAAAAGGAGTACCACCTGCAGCAAGGGGCTTTGCAAAAATGACCTTTTCAGGGCCCTAATATATCATATCGGGGCCGTGCACTCTATCGATTGCCCTCCATGTGTCTCGTGTCTTGTTGCTTACCTTTATTTCTAACGGACCCTCCTGTGGCATCTCCAACTAAGACTCAATCTGTTGTCCGACCACTCGAAAGAATGTGAAGGCCTTTGATGCTGTTTAGAGTTTTATAATGTGTCTCAGTATAGTCCTACTAATTGGCTTAGCCAGAATGTGCACACAAAGGCTGCAGCACTATTCTTTGTGAGTAAAGGAAGTGGCCGCATCTCGAATAGGGATGCAAAACTATCAATAAATTGGATATTGATAGTATTGATCGATAGTGTTGAAAAACTATTGATAGTACTATCGATAGCGAAGAAACGGCAGATATTCAGCAATGAATATCTTTAAGCTTGTTGCCCTTTCTCAGATCGGTTTTAGTTGAGCAAGATGTGAATACTAGCCACCTTCAAAGTTTCAATTGCTACGTGGCCCAGTAAGCCGTGAATTAATAAACTTATTGTGGTGTTGATCCACTCATCTGATGCCCACCGAGCACCACAAATATACAGCGAAGGTGGCATCAACTTATTTGTCACCACCATTTTTCAAAAATTGTGTAAAGTTTAAAAACAAATGCCCTGTATGGCACATGTTCATTTTCCATTTGCAGGTTTGAGCTTTACTCAGACTTTCTCAATATTTCCAGCAGTCAGGTAGGAATCGAAAGCTCCCTGATGATTGCACTAGGGTATACCAATCTTGTGAAATCACAGGTGATGACTTTATTGTCCTCAAATTTTGTTGTGTGCAAGCTAGCTCTGGTAAGAAAAAGCGCGCCCTCAGTATTCCTAAACACCAATACTCTAGTCACACATCCACTTGTAGAAACTTCTTTAATAACCATATGCTTATTCCCGACACATTAATATATTTTGTGAAAGGCCTTTTATTTTTCTTTATTTGGAAATTACGCTTTTCTAAATGTGTGAACTGCTGTTTTTACCTTTGTATTTTGTAACTCAACAGTAGCAGAAAAAGTCTTACAAGATTAGCGAAGTAAAGACTGGAGACGAGGAGAGCAGACAGGAGGGAACCACCAACTGTGGCGAGCAGGGGTGCTTTTCTCTTCTCCCTGTACTGCTAATCTTGAGTTGCAAAGTACTGTAGCTTATTTGTCTCATTCAGAAACTGAATTTATAATCAAACATGAACTCCTGAAAACACCTTTCGACTGTTTTTGTATACTCCGAAAATGCAGAACCCTATTTTATAACCCTTCTGGACATTTTGCGCCCGTTGACATTGAGGAAATTGTCAGAACCAACATGCGCCAATGTGCAGTGTAGCACGAATGTACAAAACAATGTTTTCTCATTGGTGCGCATAAGTGCACTGCAGGGAAGTTGCAATCTAAAGAAAGGGCTGTAGTCCGCTGAGGTGAAGCCAACTTTTCGGGTAGACCTTAACGAAAATATGAGCACCTATGTGCATGATAGTGCCGATAAATGTGCTTATCGAGAATTTTTCCCATTTGTGCCATGGCAAACACTGCAGGAAAATCCAAACCCTTGCAAAGGGGTACTTTATAAAGCAGGTTATGCCAACTTTAGGGTGATCTCTAGTTCGGAATGCTGCCCAAATTATTGCACTTTTTGCCAAAAAATTTTAAATATATAAAGTTTCTAGAAATTTAGCATAAGAAAGCTGTTTAATCTTGTTTAAACATAGTGAGAAATGTGATGCAAAGCATAGAAGAAATGCACTGGTTTCAAAGGATTGAAATAACTTAATGCTCACCGAGTAGGTTGAGGGACAGTTTTTAATGGGCCAGAGTTTCGTGTACCTGAAGTTCGTAACTTTAAAAGGGTATTTCCCAGTTGGTTCTGAGCATGTGCATCTGCTTTGAAGCTTGGAGTGAGTAATCGGCTTATGCTGGTTATGTGTGCTCAGTGAAGCTTTCCGTGCAGTGTTTGTGCCAGTCAACTCAGAAGTGCCAGCTGCGGCAAGGTGCTTCCATCGAGCCGAACTGGTTCCCTCCTCGCCCTCGTGGCAGGCTGCAAAGCTTTTCGTGCAGTGTTTGTGCCAGTCAGCTCGGAAGTGCCAGCTGTGGCAAGGTGCTTCCATCGAGCCGAACCGGTTTCCTGCTCCCCCTCGCGGCAGGCTGCAAGGCTTTCCGTGTGGTATTTGTGCCAGTCAGCTCAGAGGTGCCAGCTGCAGCAAGATGTTTCCACCAAGGCAAAAAGGAGTACCACCTGCAGCAAGGGGCCTTGCAAAAAGGACCTTTTCAGGGCCCTAATATATCATATCGGGGCCGTGCACTCTATCGATTGCCCTCCATGTGTCTCGTGTCTTGTTGCTTACCTTTATTTCTAACGGACCCTCCTGTGGCATCTCCAACTAAGACTCAATCTGTTGTCCGACCACTCGAAAGAATGTGAAGGCCTTTGATGCTGTTTAAAGTTTTATAATGTGTCTCAGTATAGTCCTACTTAGCCAGAATGTGCACACAAAGGTTGCAGCACTATTCTTTGTGAGTAAAGGAAGTGGCCGCATCTCGAATAGGGATGCAAAACTATCAATAAATTGGATATTGATAGTATCGATCGATAGTGTTGAAAAACTATTGATAGTACTATCGATAGCGAAGAAACGGCAGATATTCAGCAATGAATATCTTTAAGCTTGTTGCCCTTTCTCAGATCGGTTTTAGTTGAGGAAGATGTTAATACTAGCCACCTTCAAAGTTTCAATTGCTACGTGGCCCAGTAAGCCGTGAATTAATAAACTTATTGTGGTGTCGATCCACTCATCTGATGCCCACCGAGCACCACAAATATACAGCGAAGGTGGCATCAACTTATTTGTCACCACCATTTTTCAAAAACTGTGTAAAGTTTAAAAACAAATGCCCTGTATGGCACATGTTCATTTTCCATTTGCAGGTTTGAGATTTACTCAGACTTTCTCAATATTTCCAGCAGTCAGGTAGGAATCGAAAGCTCCCTGATGATTGCACTAGGGTATACCAATCTTGTGAAATCACAGGTGATGACTTTATTGTCCTCAAATTTTGTTGTGTGCAAGCTAGCTCTGGTAAGAAAAAGCGCGCCCTCAGTATTCCTAAACACCAATACTCTAGTCACACATCCACTTGTAGAAACTTCTTTAATAACCATATGCTTATTCCCGACACATTAATATATTTTGTGAAAGGCCTTTTATTTTTCTTTATTTGGAAATTACGCTTTTCTAAATGTGTGAACTGCTGTTTTTACCTTTGTATTTTGTAACTCAACAGTAGCAGAAAAAGTCTTACAAAATTAGCGAAGTAAAGACTGGAGAGGAGGAGAGCAGACAGGAGGGAACCACCAACTGTGGCGAGCAGGGGTGCTTTTCTCTTCTCCCTGTACTGCTAATCTTGAGTTGCAAAATACTGTAGCTTATTTGTCTCATTCAGAAACTGAATTTATAATCAAACATGAACTCCTGAAAACACCTTTCGACTGTTTTTGTATACTCCGAAAATGCAGAACCCTATTTTATAACCCTTCTGGACATTTTGCGCACGTTGACATTGAGGAAATTGTCAGAATCAACATGCGCCAATGTGCAGTGTAGCACGAATGTACAAAACATTGTTCTCTCATTGGTGCGCATAAGAGCACTGCAGGGAAGTTGCAATCTAAAGGAAGGGCTGTAGCCCGCTGAGGTGAAGCCAACTTTGGGGGTAGATCTTAAGGAAAATATGAGCACCAATGTGCATGATAGTGCCGATAAATGTGCTTATCGAGAATTTTTCCCATTTGTGCCATGGCAAACACGGCAGGAAAGTCCAAACCCTTGCAAAGGGGTACTTTATAAAGCAGGTTATGCCAACTTTAGGGTGATCTCTAGTTCGGAATGCTGCCCAAATTATTGCCCTTTTTGCCAAAAATTTTTAATTATATAAAGTTTCTAAAAATTTAGCATAAAAAGCGGTTTAATCTTGTTCAAACCTAGTGAGAAATGTGATGTAAAGCATAGAAGAAATGCACTGGTTTCAAAGGATTGAAATAACTTAATGCTCACCGAGTATGTTGAGGGACAGTTTTTAATGTGCCAGAGTTTCTTCTACCTGAAGTTCGTAACTTTAAAAGGGTATTTCCCAGTTGGTTCTGAACATGTGCATCTGCTTTGAAGCTTGGAGTGAGTAATCGGCTTATGCTGGTTATGTGTGCTCAGTGAATCTTAATTTCGCACAAAGTAAAATTGCCAGTTATTCTCTTTTTTTATTTGGCAACAAACTCGATGGTTCCATCTGTCGGATAGCCCTTTTAAACTTCCGGTGGACATTTTTTAACGCATCTTTCCTCCACAAAATAGCAACAAAATGTTCACTCTGTGTAAAATACAGCCATTTTGCAAAGAAAACTTTCAAATTTAGTCTTGCAAATGATGCAAAACAGTACCTTAACGTCGTACCGGAAGTGTTTTTTTGCCTATTCCGACGCTAGCAACTCCACGTTTCAACTTGCGCGAAAAAGAGTGAATACCGCAGTTGTGAGAAGTTCTGCAGAACGGCAGCTCGCACTGGTGCTTTGGGGAGGCGGATAGCTCGTGCATGCCGCTTACAGTTGCTATTTTGTTCTGCTCTTTCCGCATGCAGTTCACGTTCCAGGTGCCTGCTTATGGATGGCTTTCTGACGATTTTCTTGTTCATGCACATTTATGTGATTCGCTCATTGTACTTAGATTGCATAGCACATTCCTGATCACGACATTCGGTCAAATTTTCTCATTCATGCACATTCGGTTTGGCACCAAAGTACACATTCAATTGGTCTCATTTTGTACATTCAGCTTGCGGATTTCTGGCATAATTTCACATCAAGTTGCGTTGAATTGCTCATTAATGCACACTATTTTTCGTGCCAAACCGAATGAGATTTCAGTTCTTCTTTCCAGCAGGGAAGCCTTTGCTTAGATTATTACATAGAAGTCTGACAGTTGGAATACAATAAAGAACAAATGTTTTGGCCAGTATGCCATCTAGAAAAACTGATCAAACTTCACAGTGATGAAAATATAATGCCTTATGCGATATTACTGGGACACTCACGAGCAGAGGATGTAAGCAAAGTAATGGCGTATCTCAATAACAAGGTATTTCTGGAGCTTTGGGGAATAGCAAATTTGAAATGCCAGTTTTTTTTTTTCTTTTTAATTACAAAACGTCCACTTTAGAGTGACATATATATTTTGAATACATTGAAAAACGAATAAAAGTGTGATGATTATCATTTTTTTATCGTTTTATGGACTAACATATCAATTCGCCTTCGTGGTCATCGTGATAAAGGGCAGCGTCATCGGGTGCACTGTGAAGTTTATTGCAAGGGTGGTGAGATCATATCCAATCTGCGTCCACAGCACATGACATCCGTATTTGATCTGCCCCTGCCAGTTGGGTGCAGGTATCCACAGGTAATCTGTGGATATGTTGGGCTCTAGGCATCCTCTACTACAAATAATGGCATCATCCTGAGCGAAGTGTACTGTTAAGGCCTGGGCATCATATTTGCTGAGCTAGGATGGCTGGAGATTTAAGGGAAGACCTGCACGAGCAGGTCTCGCTACTTGTACGACGATATCACATCTGTATGTTAACATGTTGTCCAATGTGTAGTTGGGATTCACTTCTTAAAATTTACTTGGCCTCCTTCGCGAGCCAATGTGTGCAAGACTGCAAACATAAAAAGATATGCTTTGTAGAAAGAATCACTCTCAGCGCTTTTTAAATTTTTAGACCAATGATTATAGCCATTGGCTAAGATTTACTATTGGCCAATCTAAGACAACCAATTACCAACGTTGGTAGACCATTGGCTAAGACAGGCAAATGTTGGCCAGCCTACGCCAATCGATTGCCAACGTTGGTAGCCAATTGGCCGAAACAGGCCAATGTTGGTCAGGCTAAGCCAATCAATTACCAACGTTGGTAACCGACTGGTTAAGGCAGGCCAATGTTGGCCAGTTTAAGCTAAATGGTTGACAACGTTGGTAAGCCATTGGCTAAAACAGGCCAAGGTTGGCCGGCCTAAGCCAATCAATTACCAATGTTGGTAACCCATTGGCTAAGACAGGCCAATATTCACCAGCCTAAGCGAATGGATCGCCAATGGGCGCGTTAAGTCGGCGTTCCTTTAAGGCTCTGTTACACTCCGACGTTGAGCGCAGCGAACGTAGCGTAGCGCAGAACGTGGGCCTTTGATCGGCCGGCGAGCAGGACCTCGATATCTTCGACCAATCAGTATCGATGTCCGCTGCGCTACGCCGCGTGAGCTACGCTCGACGTCGGAGTGTAACAGACCCTTACTCACACCGACGCTCTGAGTTTTATACTCCGAGCGCAGCAACTAAACGGCGCATGGCGTACAGGAGCGCGACACAAAAAAACTATCGACGAGCCGCACGAGCACCTTCCGACCGCACGGCTATAACGAACCCGGCATCTCGTGGATACGGGTGGCAGTGGCCAAAATTCTTTCGGAGATAAATTAATTAAGGCCCGTGTATAGTGGCAGGATGTAAAGTAAATAAAACGGCGACGTTGAGAAATTTCTACGAACGTTAAATTCCTCAAAGGTTTGAAGACTTGCTTCGAGCACATATGTGGAAAGTTACCTTGGCCGATCTATTTTTTGGCAATGCATGCTGTTCATATTTCAATTGAAGACAATTAACATTCTTGAACCCGCTTGTCGACGCAGGAAACCCTCAAACTTGTCAGATATTTCGTGGCTTTTGTCTTGCAGCGCGAGACGGAAGCCGTCGATACCGGCACGCTGTCGCTCAATAGATAGCCGTTTTCAGGCGAGATGCATGAGCATAATATGTTTCGGCTTTCCAATCGGAGTATCTTTATTCGCTGGGTCCATTCGTTGGCTGGGCGAAGCGCCCTAAAAAGGGCAGCGGTCCGACTGTCTTCTCATCTCAAAAACGTTTCTGTCGCTGTGCTGTCGGCACGCTACCGTTCGATAGATGAATTCGTTTTCAGGCGACATGCATGAACAAACCTTTTCCGCGGCGTTAACATGCTTCGGCTTTCCGATCGGATTATCTTTATTTTGCATCAGAATCAACTTCTGGGCTAGTTGGTAATGCATTATAGAGGACAAGAGCGCAAAATACACGTGACAAGTAGAACTCGAGAGCGCTTTGTCCTGTTCTTCTACTTGTCCGTGTCGTTTGCGCTCTTGTCCTCTATTATATCTTTATTCGCTCGGCTAAGCATTATAAAATGGGAAGCGGTCCTAATGTCTCATCATTTCAACAACTTTTCTGTCGCTGTGCTATCGGCACGCTACTGTTTGATAGATGAATTTGTTTTCAGGTGTGATGCAGGGGGATCGGTGGCCGAGTGGTCTAGCGCACACCAGCTCGGAGCGCGTGGAGCGAAAGCTCGCGCTGCAGAACCCATGATCCTGGGCTCAATCCCAGAACCTGCCCGTTTCGATCTGGATGAGCATCGTACCGGCATGCGGTCGTGTATCACTACTGCGTGGTGCACGTTAAAGACCCCAGGTTAGTGGTTGTACCGCACTGGCTAAATTGCTCATCTACAGCTAAGACACCAGACGCCCACTGAGGCAGACTAGCTTCCGGCTGTATAAACCCAAACACAACAATTTGCTTTAGGTAAGATGCACGAACACACCTTTTTCGGAACGCTATAATTGCTGTCTAATTGGCTTTCAAATCAGACCGTTTTTACCTGCTGGGTTACGCACTAATCAACTGAAAAGGAGCAGCGGTCCCGCTACGCCTTTCGTATCGACGGTCTCAACAACAGCGCATCCATCTTGTTTGTATACGTGACGTTACGGAACGCGAAGAAGTCTCTCGCGCTCAGAGAAATACTCAGTGCATAAAGTGCGCTCTTGAGTGTCAGTCTCCGGCGGCACTCCTGTGCGTTTAGTGAATGGAGCGCCAAACTGTCGCGCTCCGGAGCACGGACTTAACGCGACCAATATGTTGTAAAGCAACTGGCTAAGACAGGCCAGCCAAAGTCAATTGATTTCCAAGGTTGTTAAGCCACTGGCTAAGACAGGCCAGCCAAAGCCAATTCATTGCCAAGGTTGGGAAGCCACTGACTAAGACAGGCCAATGTTCACCAGCCTAAGCCAATTGATTACCAATGTTGGTAAGCCCTTGGCTAAGACAGGCCAATGTTGGCCAGCCTAAGCCAATCGACTACCAATGTTGCTCACCCATTGGCTAAGACAGGCCAATGTCGGCCAGCCTAATCCAATCGATTACCAAAGTTGGTAGCTCATTGGCTTAGGCAGGCAAATGTTGGCCAGCCTAAACCAATCGATTACCAATGTTGCTAACCCATTGGCTAAGGCAGGCCAATGTTGGCCAGCTTAAGCCAATGAACTGCCAACGTTGGTAAGCCACTCGCTAGACAGGCCAATGTTTGCCAGCCTAAGCCAATCGATTACCAACGTTGGTAAGTCATTGGCTAAGGCAGGCCACTGTTGGCCAGCTTAAGCCAGTGAATCTCCAGCATTGGTACTACAATGGCTGTAATGGCTTAACCTTGGTCCGTGGTTCGCGAATTGAATTCCAATATTGGCTCGACGTTGTGTGGTGCCTGGGCGCTTGCTTTTACCAGAATTACTAATTGTGCGCGAATGGTGTAATGCGAGGCTGTTTTTCTTCTTTTTTTTCCGATGCAGAAGCTGTGTACTCGCTCAAGGTCCATCAGTGGCGGCGGAACTCTTTGGGAGACGGGGGAGGGGGTTAATTGATTGCCTACCTCCGCCGTATTATTTACTGGTAAACTGGAATGTCTAGAAGAGCGCGGTGCCCCAACATCGCCGACGCCACTCTCCGTGCTTGCGTACGGAGAGCTGGACCCGACAAAGAGCAGCGATTGATTTATCGAGCAAGGCAGGTAGCTTCCGCCGCCCAGTCGTCTGCAAACGACTTAATTTTCGCGATTCGTAATCAGAAAATAATTGCCTAAAATTGGTGCTACGATGAATTCACCCCATGGTGATTAATGCATAGCATATCACTTACTATCGCAAAAATTTGAGCCCACGAACTAATTTTTGAGGCCGGCACTTATTCCTCGCGAAATGTCGAGCTCTAAAGATCATTTGCTGTACACGTGTGTCGTGCGATCCAACGCACGAGCAACAAATTTCACAACGCCAGAAACATTCAGGCTGCTTGAAATGGTGAAGCATTTATTCTCTTCTTACTGGTGTTTTTTTTAGACGCTATCAAGTATTAATTACAAGCTTCTGGGGAAATTTACAAGAATGTCCTAAATTAAGGTAGTGTCTCACCAGTTTTTGGTTTCTATATTTTGTTCAGTGCAAGTATAAAGTTTTACACTTACCTCCTTCAATCCCTGATTTCTTTGTTTGGTACCGCCTTTAGCGAATGGTGTAAGTTGTAACTGTTTTTAGTTGTTATGTGATTTTAGTAAGGTGGTGAGCAGGTACTAATTGAACACATTGAATAACAGTTCAAAAAAGGTCAAGGAGACAAGGAGAGTAACTCGTAGACCTCATGCAAGCTTTGACTGAAATCGCATAAATCTGAGAAGGAAGAAATAAAGAATACGGACGGAGCTCGAGCACAGGCCCAAGTGGAATGCGCTGATTTACCGTTATCAAGAGCAGATAGAAAAAAAACATAATTTCCATGTCAGTTAAGCTAACAGATGAATGGCTTGTACATAAAGACAGATCAATCTCTCTCTAAAAACTTCGATGGGTTGTCACCTACCTATGCACTTTTTACACTCTCGTGTATGTCATCCTTAAAAAAACGTGAGTAATTCGCAGATACTATAAAAACATACAAGAAAATTATTTTAGACCTTTATTATTTGTAGTATGGGCGACCAATGTGTCCGCACATCCGCCATTTACCTGAGCTACCCAGGAAATTGTTTTTACAGTCTTATGTATATGTGTGAATTAGCACGTTCCACTTGGGCCTGTTCGAACTTTTGCTAAAGCTCCTTCCGCATTTTTTTGTTTTTTTTTTCTAATTTATGAGTGTTGGGAGCCTGCACTTCTATGTACTCTATTCATTCCTCTCCTTTCTTCCTTGTTTTTTGTGTGCTATTTTTCAAGATGTTCAATTACAATGAACTCATCACCTTACTGCATGGGAAGTCTGTTAGAGTGTCCGCAAAATAATCTACCTGACATCTTTGCCTCACGCACCGGTTCCTCAAGCTCACATTTTCCGAGCACAGCCTTTCTGATTTCTCTCATCCTTTTACTTCTTTTCTTTTGTGTTCAAAAGATCGAGTTGTGAATGAGCACCAGTCTTTGTCCTACATGTTCCTGTTTTTTGTCCTTCTCCTTTTGTGCATTTTTTTTAAAGTTGGTTCATGATATTCTTTATAATATGTACTGATTTGTGTTTTCATCTTTGTACTTACTGCAGCCTTTTCCAGTTAGACGTTGGCATTCACTTTCGCCATCCTGATGTGAGTGTCCTGAGACGACACAGAATGACAGTCTCCTCTGCTGAAGTCCTGGCTTCATGGAAGATTGCCAAGGCTGTTCATGGTAAGGTGCTTATATATTGAGCAATATAATAGCAACTTATTGCTGCTAGGATTGTTTTGAACACAGACTGTATTTACGGGCTGGCCTTTAGCGGTTCTAAAGCCAAGGACGTGGAATGAAAACCTGTAGGAGAATTGTGCATTTCATTCCTAAGCGGAATGCTAAGTTTACAACAGAAGTGTGTTGCGTTGCCCTGCGTTGGGGGATCGGTGGCCGACTGGGCTAGCACACCCGCTTGAAGCACGTGGAGCAAAAGCGTGCGCTGCAAAACCCAGGGATCCTGGGTTCAATCTCCACCCCTGCCCATTTCGATCTGGATGAGAACCGTACCGGCATGCGGTCGTGTATCACTACTGCGTGGAGCAGGTTGAAGACCCCTGGCTAGCAGTCGTACTGCGCTGGCTAAATTGCTCATCTACAGCGAGCGAGGCATCACAACTTTCAAATCGCTGACCAACTACACGCTGCATAAATATCCACAGGACCCCAACAGAACTGCGTCACTACTTGCATCCAGTCTTGCTGTGTGTGTTGTATTTGTATTTTCTGTTTGTTTATTTAGTGTTCCCGATAATGGCTGAAGCCTTCCCATTGGTGCGCGTGTTAGTAACAGCACACGAACGCGCACTAACGGCGAGAGTGGTGAACAGTGCGACTCTTGCCGCTTGCCACCGCGCCCATTAGTTTTTGGAGAGATTCTGGTCATTGTGGTATTTGGTCTTATATCACACATGGACACAAGGGCGCTGTACCTACAATTCAAGACTTGCACGAATACACCCCGTAGGTGGTCGCACTTTCAGAGTCATCTTAATGTTGCATACATGATAGAATGGATGCTTGGGCGAGTTCGTGAACCATATTCTACGGTAACAGCGTAGAGAAACAATCGCTCACAAGGTACTCAGGAAGACAAGCGCGCACGCTGAACTTAAAACTCGTGTATTCGACTACTTCGTTCTTTCAACGTCTGGGATGACATTCCAGAACGTGATAAGCAGAAAAAATAGCACAAAATACAAGGAAAAGGCGAATAAAAAAACGAAAGTAGGAAGCCTTTACAAGTCATCTATCTCTCTCACTGCTTTCCTTAAAATAGAAAATGGAGCTTTTTGGTCGACAGCACTATAGAAGGACTACTTACACACTTGTTCTTCAGCTGTTCTATTCTTTGCGCTTCCAATATTTCTATTGTCAATGACTCTTACCTATTACGGAACAATTTTCAAGATGTGGTACACTGCTACAATCTGAACAGTGGGTTCCCAAATTTAAAGCGTCGACTCGGAGGGTGCTATAAAAATGCTCCTTTGAACGATAATTAAAACACCTGCCAGTCTGGTCTGCATAAGTAGCGGGGTATATAGCATGCAGGCTAGAGTGGCAGGTGTTTGAGTGATCGTTTAAGGGAGCATTTTTACATTACCCACCTACTCGTCGACGGACATTTGAGAATCTACTGTCAGGATTGTGGTTGCGTAGCACATTTTGCAAATTGTTTCGTAATAGGCAGGATTTGAGACCAACTGACAAGAAAAACAATAAAACCGCGAAGAATAGAGTATCTGAAGTACAAGTGTGTAAGTAGTCCAATAGCACTGTCGAACAAACAGCTCCAATTTCTATCTAACAGATAGCGGTGAGGGAGAGGGATAAACTGTAAGGGTTTTCGTTTTTCTTTTGTCTTTTCCTTTTCTTTTGTCTTTACCTTTTCTTTTGTCTTGCCTTTCACTTTTTTTTCTTGTATTTTGTGCTATTTCTTCAGCTTGTCACGTTCTGGAAAGTCAATCCAGACGTTGAAGTGAAGAATGAAGTAGTCGAAAACCCAAGAGTTACAGGCTCAGCACGTGTGCTTTTGTCTTTCTGAGTATCTGGTGTGTGACTGTTTCCCTCCAATGTCACAGTAAATATACGAAAATGAATATTGACAGTGGCATACTTGTCGTCCCAAACCCTGCCGCACTTGTTTCGAACTCTGATCTTCATAAGATCACAATGCGATTGTTTCTGTTATGGTGGCACGGCAGGCTCTATAATCATTTTTCTTCAGTCTTTGTAAGGGGGACGCTCTAATCCGATTCCACTCATCTATGGTGTACTAGATAGCACCATATTTGCAGAGATAGTCTTTGGTTTTTGTAGATCCATCGAAATATATTTCAGCTTTTAAGCTTTTTGTTATTTGTCATGTAAATTTACAAGCTTATCTAGGTTGAAGACAGCAAACATCTTGCCAGCACTCATGGTACGTGTTTGAGGTATATTGCGTTAACAAAATTGACCTAACCTTTGATTTCTATTTGTCAGTGCCTGTAACTAATTGTGCACGCTAGGATTGCTTTTGTTTGTTTGTTTGTTTCACATAATCTATAGCACATTTTTCCCCTTCATATTCAGTGCAGCCCTCGCAGAACAGCACCTAGCATCGACTAGGCCGAGATTCAGGTACATGGCAGTCTGCAAAGGTTGTTGGTGGTAAGCTGCCTTATTTATATATATATATGTATATATACAGCTGTGCAAGATCAGCTTGTCCTGGTGACAATTTGAAATGCATTTTTATGTTTTAGAAAGTGAAATTTGCATGGGCATACTCGCAATATCAAACCTTACCAAGCCTGTTCTGAACTTCTATCCTCTTGAGATTTCAATACAGCCGTCTGTGCTGCGCACACATTGGCTACTTCGGCCAGTTAGAAACATGATCTATGTGAAGGTAAACAGGAGAGTATCAAGCGCTGGTTACGTTCTGTGGGGACGTTCTCTGCTTATCAGACGACTTACCACATTTGTTTGGCAAGACATTTGAAAAGGAGAGGAAGTCAGCTGCTGCATGATGCTCACTGTACTGGGCAGTCGACCATTGCTTGTTCACCTTCGTATAGATCACGACTGTACTTCAAGCTCGGCAAGTGTGACACTTATCTGATTCAGACTAGCAATGGTGTGCTGAGCGATATATGTAGAGCAAGTTGACTTGTGTACACACAGTGGCGTCGTGGTATAAAACACACACAATTGGGAACCAATGCAATTATTCGTAGTTTCATTGATGCTATGATTATAATTACACGCCGTTTTATGCCGCGAAGAAAAACGCGATGTAATCGGTTTTTTAGACTGCCTGTGCGTCCGTCAAGCTTGTATTTGTAGGTTCTCCGTGGTGAAACGCCCTCTATAAGCAAAGTTTAGAGAATCCTTGAGCAATATAATGCAAGGAGTGAAAGCAGTTGTCCGGCTGCCTTCTCCCCTCGTCTTTATACTGTGCGAATGAAGAGAGACGCGCACTTTGAATGCTTTGAACTTAAAGGCCCCACATAAAGCACACGGCTTAAGAAGCATGAATTATTGTGAAGTGTTCGCGGATTTGGCTTTTAAATGTCATGCACATGGGAAGCACAATGGTGATGTAAAATATGCCGAAATTGTAATGGTGCATTTTAAGGTTATACAGGGTATGTTCAGCGAAATGCAGGCCATTTCGTTTGTTCTAAAACTATACATCCAACAAAAAAAACGTCTTGTGTTGTTTTGGTCCTGGGCCAGGGGCCTATTTAGAAAAAGTATTACAAAGCAATATTTTTAATAATCCATGCGTCCTGATTATTTTTTTTTCTTCCAAATACAGCGTACACGGATGGTATCTCCAAGGAGAAGAGGTGAGATTATGTAGAGAAGCTAGTTCTTCTTTCTAGAGGGATGAAGCTTTCCGAAGTAAGGCCAGAATAGAAAAAGCACCACGAAGCTCCGCCTGGTCCTGAGCAGCCGCAATAATGAACACAGAATTCAGAAGAAAAGTAATACGAAAGACTTACACAAGCAGCCACGCCTTTTGAGTTCGCAATAACATTTGATTATGATCACAAATATTCCTGCTTTGCTCAAGGTCGCCTAGTTTATCTTTAGCGCAGCAGAAATATTTTGACGAGAATTAAACATTATTGTTAATTAACCAAATGTGGCTGTCGGTGTAAGTCCTTTGTGTTTTTATTTTTTTTACTTGTGTGTTCATTATTTCATTTCTTTTCTCATGATTTAGTCCTTCATGTTTTTGTTATGTATGTTGTATTTTTTTCTCTTTTTTAGGTGTTTAGTTAAAGATATGATGCCCTCTTCATTTTCTAGTCCAGGAAACAGCGGTGACCTCGTCATGTTCAAGAAGTAGTAATTACCTTTTCATCTTTAATCGCCTCCGGCGAACGATGGTGTGTGTGTTTGCAACATACGTGGTCACAAGGGATGATTTGGGGACCAAACAGAAAAACAAGGCCAGCGAGGAGCGACTGGGGGACTTCGAACATCGCACGGTGCAAGGAACGACTTCAACTACGAGGCTAGCAAACAAGCCCATGTGAAAGCTGCTGTGTTCGACCTGAGAGGTGAATCAGGACCGTGACTCTGTGAGTGAGAATCAGCGACTTTGGAACTTTCGTGTAGATTACATCTTAATTGTCACCCCCCGTTTGTTTTATTTTAATAGTTACCCTTGTGATATTACAGTTTTGTTTCTTATCATTTCTTTTGAATTAGGGAAGTGCTAGTTCGGAGTTCTGGCACTTTTATGCATAAAACTTTTTTGCAAACCATATTCCCTTTCTCGTCTCTCGACAACCAATCCTGCCAAAGAGCTGTGACTTTCCGCTGTCGAATGATATTTTTAAGTGTTGATTGCCTGCACTCTATCTTTATAGCATACGTATTTGTCGGAATAACAAAATTTCAAACCAGGTCAATAAAGATTGGTCTGTGGCCTATCCTGTAGATATATCTACGTAAATACACATTTGGCAGATTGGAATTGCAGTAAATTATATATTTTCTGAATATTCGTAAAAATGCATTATAAGATCCCAAGTCTGGACCTGGAAAGTATGCTGCCTGCCCCATGGCAATCATTTTCATGTGATGCTAGGAGCAGCATCACATGGAAAATGGTTTATAGGGAATGGGTACCCTATTGGTCAGGGCAAAACATGAGATCATATAAAACAGTCTATATATGGCATATAAGGAGTTGGGTAGATATGATTATATCCATCCAGATACGGCCTTATTATAGATATCTGACCATATCTGCCAAATTCCTTATATATTCATATCAGTATTTTTTCATATAAATCCAGATATGATATTTTAGCAACCGTAGGTATGTCACTCCATTAAACTATTCCTATTATTTTCCGGTTTTGCCGGATACGGTTTAATATACGGTTAGACGCACTCCGATAAAGGTCCACGGATAGGCCAGATACGGTTCAGCTTGCGCTTCGACCAATTACGGTTGGGTTTCCGGACTGGTTATATCCGGTTCATTATACCGTTTCTAGAAATCCGGTTTGGTTATGGGTCCATATGTCGGATTGAAATTCCGGATTCATTCCGGTTCATTTTTTAACTGTTTTTGGTAGGGTAACAAAGGTACTTACTAGAGAGGTTTAGGGAACCGAAACAAAAAAGATCGATAAACAAAAACGATCGATACCTTGGATCAGGCGTGTGGACCAATCGTGTGCCTTAGAACGGCTTGGGGAGACCGTATTTGCGCACGATGCAGACGATCGGTGCAGGTCGCGCCCCCTGGCAACGGAAACCTGCATCGGCCTCATCGAGAAAAGACAGATTTGCTTGTGTTTGTACCAATCGCAGAAGCTAAAGCAAATAAAAATCGCACCCTCAATATATAGAGAACCTAAAACAATGTATACCTACTTATAGTTCGTCTCGTTTTTTACTGGAATGAATGCGCTTCCGTAATACAAAACCTGGCGCCCCACGGCGTGTCGCCGCTGGCACTGCGAAGTTCTAAAATGTTCGTCTGCTAAAGGAGCAGACGAGCTTTCCGACAACAATGGTTCTCGATATTTTTGACGATGACTTCTAGTCGGCTCTTTTCGGTGAAAACAATTTAGAAATGTTCTTTTGTACGACTGTCTGCGCACTAAGAGAAGGCGCTTGTTGGCCGCAAGGCATGGAACGTTCAACTTGGCGTTCAGGAGTTGAACGTTCAACGTCGTTCGGCAGTTCAGGTTCACAAAGGAGCATCTGCCCCATCTCCGGTCGGCACTGCGTATCC
Organism: Ixodes persulcatus; assembly: GCA_013358835.2. Lineage (NCBI taxonomy): Eukaryota > Metazoa > Arthropoda > Arachnida > Ixodida > Ixodidae > Ixodes > Ixodes persulcatus. Next base: position 69,997 of record JABSTQ010003434.1, read on the forward strand.
CGGAGACATAGACAACCAACCGCTGGGTCCGATTGTCAGGGGTCGAGGCCCTCGCGATTGAGCTGAGGAGGCTGGCCTACCCCAACCGCCTCTCCGACCTTGAGTTGGTGTTCGGCCACCACTCTTCGACGCTGTCACTCTTCTCCAACCAGATGCATCGTCACATCGCGCACACGTTCGGTCACCTGCTCAGGGGTCTTGCTGCACACAGGTGGCTCGACCCTGACCAGCTTGACGTTTTCGCGGAGGTGAGCAACACTATTTCTTTTATATAAGAGGGCAGCTCTAACTGCAAAACACCTAGATCCCGCGCGTGCATTCATTAGTGCTACAAAACGTTTTAAAACTTGCGAAAACGCACATCCCTAGAATGTTTAGTCAGCATGAAAATTGTAACAATTGGCACGACATCTTCCGGGAGAAGGTTCTCCACGAGAAGACATCCTCCGGAAAAACAAGAGCTAGCTAGTACAACAAATGTTTTAGAGTATCGAAATCCACGATTTGAACTTATAATAGCTTTCCCAAAAGATCCTTCCCAAACCAAAATTGGTGAAAAAGGGAACAGGCAGGATGCTATATCGCAAAGAAAACTGCTCAAAACATTTAATCTAAATTATTCATGTGCGAATGATGGGTTTTTAATTCGAAGCGGATAGTTGTTTTGGGCGAAGAGTTTTAAATGAATATCGAATAGTTTTTTTTAGCTTTTCACTACTGCATCATTTAAAGCAAAAACCCACCTGAACTTGTGAAGCAATTGAACTCGAGCTTCCTCTTGTTTATTCCTAAACGAAGTTATTGTTATCTAACTACACTGTTGATCGCCACGGTTTACTCCCGTTAAGTGTGCTTCTTTTCGAGCATCCGGGTACTGCCGAAAAGAAACACCCGCAAAAGCTAGCTTCACTGTTGTTGCTTCTCCGCAGTGCACCGATGTGCGGTAAGAAGCGCGCTCAACGGGGCGAACCCGCTTCAATGACGCTTGAAAAGGAGGAATATCGCAGATCATATCGAAGCAAATATCGAGTAGCGTAATATTTAGAACTACTATTCAAAAAGTTCAATACTGGCACAATCCTAATCACAAGACAACTTCTGGTCAAAAATTCTTTTGGGAGGTCTTTTAAATGCATAAATCGCTTGACTATCGCCAGTATCCCGTTTAGTAGTCGACTATCTTTCAGTCTTCATTTTAAGTGCAGCAAACTGAATGAAAATGATAGGCTAATTTTTCGCACTCGGGTATCGCTCATAGCATGACGTTATAGATTCACTGCAAATGTAATCGTTATAAGATGAATAAGAAAATGTATGTCACAAATAGAAAGATTGGGCTGGTAAAATTTTAGGATTATATTCTTACACTCGTCATTAGGTAAAGTAATTATGTGATAGGATGCCGTTGTCACATTTTTTGTGATTTTTCTAGATTCCTTCATAAACACAACGAAATATCAGCGAAAATATTCTTAGCGAACCACTTTGTTTTTATTTAAGGCCGTCCACAATCAGGGAGCTCCATTGACCAACTGCGGAGGGTTTATCGACGGAACCGCCAGGGTCATGTGTCGGCCGACGTGGCACCACCGGAAGTTTTCTTGGGGCACAAGAGGTACCATTGCACCAAGTACAAAGCAATCATGTGCCCCAATGGCATCATTGCCAGGCTGGATGGGCCGTATGAGGGGTACAGCCATGACGCGGGTGAGGATTTTCTGCTATTTATTTAGTTCCACTCAATGTGGCTTTCTGTGGAACTGACATTTTCTAAGACAGCTCAAAAGTCATTCAATATGTTTGTGTGCCAGTACAAAGAATGTGACACTATTTAAGTGAAATTATTTTATTAACTAATAGATGAATATCACAAATGGGATGCAACACAATGAATTCCCTAGAAAGTATACAGCAAAATCATGAACACTTAAATAACAGAACATCCTTGTTCTGCGGTGGAATCATCATTTATTTTGAAAAACTTTTTAAATAACAAATTTTGGAGGACTGTGAACAGACAGTGTGCATATGAGGAAATGCTTCTTGAAGGTGCATGTGGTCCTCCAAAACTTCTCAAGTAATTTATGACATCTAATACGACGAAAGTGACCCAGCATGAGCATGTGAAATTTTATTTCAGTCTAAAATAGGCATTACGCTCTTCGAAGAGGTCATGAATAGGTTCGTGCTGCACGCCGTCCAAGGAATCTTATTACAGATAGGAGAATTCAGCTTGTCGTAATCGCGAAATTACCTCAACGTGGATATTCTAATCATCAGAACATAATAAGAGATGCCATAGTACCATGGTACAAAAACTTACATGATCCTTAGGAAATAATTTAACTATAATTTTCGTTATTCTGCAGGCATCTTGAGGGAGGGTGGATTGTACACATACTTGGAGGTGCTCATGAACCCCAAGCCCTTTGTTCTTTACGGGGACCCCACCTAACCTCACTGAGAGCTGCCGCAACGATATTTTGGGGGTGCGGACCTCACTGGGGGGCAGACTACATTCAATTACAAGTTGGGCCGAGTTCGCCAATCAGCTGAGTGGAGCTTTGGGAAAGTGGCCATTGAATTCGCTTTTCTTGATTAAAAAAAATATCAAAAGTTGTTTCTTCGGCAGTTCCCCATCATGTACAAGGTAGGCGTAATCCTGACGAACTGCCACACATGTCTGTACGAGAGTCGAACTTCGATATTCTTTCCTGTCGCTCCTCCAACAATGGAGGAGTACTTGACTGTATAACATATTTAGACGTTTTTTTTTTTAATACTATAAGGCAATTCTTGATTTCATGATGACTTATTTAGAAGCTACTTCTGACAATGTACAATATATTTTCCAAACTGACTTTCCAATGACCTGGGATGACTGACAAAACT
>JABSTQ010003435.1:0-88535 GCA_013358835.2 Ixodes persulcatus
GGATGATGCCAAATGTAGGCGGGCAGAAAGTACGGTCACAGGAGCATGGTACGGAGCAATGACGGCGGGTGTGACGTCAATGCAAGCTATGTACAGTGGCCCAATTTTTTAATAATATCACGCGAGCGTCGACCGCCGGGACGGCCAGCGCTGTGCCGCGGAGAAATGCGGCGTCATAGGAGAGATTAGGCGCGTGCGCACAAAGCTCTTTACGTTGCGGGCGAGGTCTGCTAGGCTATTTTGTGAACCGCACACAGCCCCTACTCATTATCTGCGGACATAGCTAACCGCCTTTAAGCAAAGATCTGAACAGCGCTTGCTTGCGTGATACTGCTCAGGCGTGGCATAAACCGCGCGTCATCTCGAGTTTATTTTACTTTTTTCATTTTCATGTTTGCGTTTACTTTTGTGACCACCAACAAAAATGAAAAAAAAAAACTACGTTGAGGCAACAAACTGAATGCAACGATGCATTAAACTATATACCGTAGACTATACTACGAGCCATCAAAGCCAATCCAGTGCTTTCACCCTGCCACGTGACATCGTGCTTCCCCGTGCAGTTGTACCCAGCGGGAAGGCCACGTGACACACTTTTAGTGATGGACTGGCCAAGATAGCTCGTAGCGTCGGCTGTGGTACAACACAAAGTGAAACGGATTATCAGGATTTTCGCATGGTGTTTTGTATTATCAACTGTGTTGTTGCTGTCGTCATCTAGCCTATGTAGCCGGGTAGTCACACTTTTCCTTGACGAGCGAGCGCGCGCACATTTTTATGCCTCCTTGAGTGCCCATAAAAACACGGGAACGTGTTGTGAGAATGTCGATGGGCTGCATGACGCAAAGGGATATAGCAAAAACAGTCGGGGTTATACAGGCTAACGTCAATGGGATTGTGAACGCATTCCAAGCGGAGGGGCGTATCGCGATGCACTTCGACATTGCAGGCGCCCTGCCCTCCATTGCTACGGAGCAGGGGCTTAGTGCGATCAACGGAATAGCCTAGCAGACGACGCTTCCGCCAAAAAGGGCTTTGTGCGCACGCACTTAATTTCTCCCGTATCGCCGCACGCCTCCGTGGCACGGCATTGGCCGTCCCGGCGGTCGACGCTCGCTTGATATTATTAAAAAGATGAGGCCACGTACTGTACGTTTTGGAATTCGAATTTTCTGAGGCGTGCCAAATGTGCTGGATTTTTTACGGCCTAACCCTGCATGTCCAGCTTAATGATTCTCTCAATATAGATTGCAGCTACTTGCTCTTTCAGGTGCTTCGCTGGAAAGTAGAAACTCCAGATTTATCAGAGCTTATGCATGCGATCAACTAACGAACGTGAATTTTCCGTTGCAGATGGGGTACCCTTGCCGAGGAAGCTGTTTCGTCCAATGAGCTCGCAGCCCCGGCAGCTCGAGACGCTCCACGAACTGTTCCTCACCGCGCTACAAAAGCAGCCAGATTTCTGAGCGACATCGAGGAGAGCCCCTGTTTTTGGATATTATTATTGCTATTAATCTATAGCCATATTTTCTTTGTAAATGTAGCTCGTTATCTTGATGTGATTCACCTGTACAGAGTTCAAAATCTCCAGACTTATAAAGGGATGTCGGTCTCCTATAAATTACTTTTTTTTTTGCGTCACACAAAGTTCAACATTGAACATTCACAATGCGACCTTTGAATGCCGGTGTACTAACCGAGAGAAACAAAACAAGAATTTTCCGAAAATACATCAGTGTGGTGGTAGCCAATGTTCTGCTACCTTCAGGGTACCAGAGAAGATCAAATGCATTTGGTTAGAACTTTAATGAAACGTCGAACGCCTAGCTTCCAGGAGGCTCTTTTCAAGCTCTCTTTCATCGGCGTCAATTACGTTTGTGTATTCTTTTCGCTGATGATCACTAGACTATAATTCAAACCAAGAACTAAAAGCTATCAGACAGTTATGGGTTTGTAACTTAGCAGTCCTATGTATGTAACAAGGCGTTTCAGCCAAGGCTTTAAAAAATCCGTAAAAATAGGGTGGTTGAGAAAATAAGAAATATTTCCAGGAACAAATCGCTAGCCACGGTGGACTTCAGGAATTGCAAAAAGAAACATATACTAATTAGCTGAAAAATCAACTAAAACTTACAAATCAACTTCTTAATTAGTGAAAATAAACATATGGTTTCAATGAGAAACTAGCTAAGCATGATCGGAGACAACTAAATGAAATTATTTGGGAGAGATATAGGGCAAAAAAACAATTTCGCGGCATTCAGAAAAAAAACACGAAAAGCACTGATAGTGGACGCGTTTTGGTTTCTTATCGGAGCGCATCTTTGCTCCAGCGGTCCTGCTCTCCAGTGGCCAAGACGCGCAACACACGTGCGTTATACTATGGTGCCTGGAACGCGTCTCCGACTGGTGTGATTACCGCGTCCAAAAAAGTGGTCCCTCGATTTCCGCCTGATGACGTCATAGAAGTGTTATGCTGTCGCCGATCGCGAACCTGGCGGCGTCCTAACAGTTGTGGTGTATATGGCAGACGCCTGTTCTGCTGTAGGTCACTCTCCACCGTCACAGTCCACGGAAGCTATAGCAGCCGGAAGTTGGGGCGCCTGGGACGCCGTGACGACAGCGACACTCGCGTTCGCTCGTGCGTTTCGCCAGCATTTCTAAGGTCAACCGCCAGGATCGCGACATGCAACAGCATGACACTCCGGCTTCTGTGACGTCATTTGTTGCCACTTCGGGACAACTTTTGATGTATGGGCGGGATAGGACGCTAAACACACCAGTCAGAGACGCGATCCAGGCACCATAGTTATACATCAACTCATGTTTACAAACAAACCGGAGCTCCCCTAGCAGACGCCACCGGCGCCGCGCATGCGCGGTGGACGGTGGGCAAGAGGTTCACCATCGCCCATAAACAAACCATTGAATTGCGTTGTTGTCGGCGTCGGTGTGAGTCCCCGTGCTCTTTTTCGCATTGGAATTGTTGCTTCTACCTCCTTCTAACAATGTCTGACTACTTGAGCGGCTTCAGCAAAATTAACGAGGCTCGTTACACCGCAAAACTTCGCGTGCATTATGTCACGTGCGGCGATTTATTTCACGTGGACGCCGCAGAATGGGCGCTAAAGCCTGACTCGCACGATGAGATTCTGCTCGCTATTTTCAGTCGCGGCTTCGCTTGGGCTGCAAAAGCGTGGACCGTAGCTAAAATGGCGGACGTCGATACTGAAAACCGCAAGTAGAATCGGGCATTACAAGTCGGAGATGGCCACTGGAAACAATGATCAACATTTTCTTGTGTCTACTGTTTAAACTTAGCCTACTTACCCCAACCAATCTTCAAAAGTGTTTTCAGGCCTGCACTTACTTCTTATCGCAATTACCGGGTTAACGTTTGGTTTACGGGCCGCTGTCGTTTGAACGAGCTGACGACAAAAAGCAGACAAGTTTGAAAGAGCAGACGACAGTTCGAACGCATGCGGAGTGCGGGCAAGAAGCACCGCGTCCCGGGTCAACAAACCATTGGAATGTCACGTTGTCGGCGTCTGTGTGAGTCTGCATACACTTTTTCGCGTTGGAATTGTCGATTCTACGTCCTCATAGCAATGTCTTACCACTTTAATCGCCTGAGCGAAATTATCAGGGCTCGTTACGCCGCTAACATTTGCGTTAATAATTTGACGTGCGGCGATTTATTCGCATGAACGCCACAGAATGGACGCCAAAACCATGATGAGATTCTTCTAGCTATTTTCGGTCGCGACGTCGCTCGTGCTGCAAAAGTGTAGAAGGTAGCGGCGATGATCGACGTCGAGACTGAAAATCGGAAGCGGGAACAGACCAAGCGTAACAAGTCGGTGATGGCCACTGGTACCAACGATCAGCATCTTGAATCTACTGTTTACACCGAGCCTACTTAAGTCTTTTGAGGCCTGCAATTACTTCTTATTGCAATCACCGGGTCAAAGTTCGGTCTACGGGCCGCTTTTGTTTGAACGGGCAGACGACCAAAAGCAGACAAGTTTGAAAGAGCAGACGAAAGTTCGAACGATCAGGTGGCCGTGTGAATTTGAAGACGCACTGAACCCGCGGGAGGTCCAGACAGCTTGGCGGTTTTCTCTCGTTCATGTTGGAACAAAACAAATACATCTGGCGACCACCAGGTGTTGCCCGCACAAGCAATCGTAGTTCGACAGCGTCTGGTTTGCCCTTTTCACTGCTACTATCCACGTTCTCGGACAAACGGAGGGGGCAGAAACACATAAAAACTGATCTTCAAACCTATCCAGACTCTCTTGGTACAGCCCCCGCCGCAGCAGTTATACGAGAAGGTAGGTTTTTTGTCTGGTTGCTCCAAAAAGAACACAGGAATGCATGTCTCGCACGGCGACTTCTGCCCACCGACGCAGACCGGAAGTGCGCCCGACGCGCCACCACCGCGGCATGACGTAGCAGAGTTGAGTTCGTGTCAACGTTACTAGATTACCTCAGTTGTGGAACTCCCGCGGAGGGGGGTACCCCTCCCCCCTCACTCACCTCAATCCGCCTAGAGTCGTTCGAAGCGCCATCTATATTTTCGTTTCATAACTGTGCATTCTAAAGAGCACAGCTGAAGCGCCAAATAGCGATCACAACGCCGCCATTTCTCCCGCAGCGGTCACTCGAGCAACTGCACGTTACATCTATTTTTGGCTTCAATCGGGTTACAGGGGTGCCACCCCCGTTTCCCCAGCGGACGCGCCGCGAAATACCCTCGCAGTTGAAATGCACCTAGGTCGGGACGCGCTACCTGAAATTCCCGCTGAGGCATGGTTGTAGAAAAACAGTATTAATTGTGCTGCAAAACCTTGAAAACTAAAAATTTTAGAAAACATCACGCGCCCCCATTTTGTACTAATCTTCAATAAAATTTACTACAAAAAGAGTTTTTTTCGTTGGTTTTTACGTTTCTAGTGACGTTGAAACGAACGTATCCCGATTCAGTTACCAAAGCAGCCGTCCGGCGGCGCGTCGAGCGAATCTGGGCGAGTCGTGGTGAGTGAGGGGGGTACTGTTCGTGCATGCAGCGTCTATGAACAGTTCCGTAACTGAGTTAATCTAATAACGTTGGTTCGTGTATACACGAACTCAACTCTGTGACGTCACGGCGCGGTGGTGGCGCGTCGGTCGCACTTCCGGTCTGGGGCTGTGGGCAGAAGTCCCCATGCTAGACGTGTATTCCTGCGTTGTTTTGAAAGAAACCAGACAAAAACCTGCCTTCTCGTCAAAACGCCGCGACTGGGGCCGTACCAAAAGAGTCGAGAAAGGTTTGAAGGTCAGTTTTCACGTGCTCAGTTCGTCGGAGAATCTGGATATTGTTGTGACCGTAGGGGTCCGAGTGCGACCACATGGTCGCCAGGCAGAAAAGATACAACCACCCCGGGTGACAGCTCGCCAAAAAGTGTCTTTAATCGTAAATCAACAACCGGAGGAAACTCCGTTTCCGGTAGTCCCGCAGTACAGCACATATTGCGCCATCTGTTACCAGGTGTCCTCACTACATCTCCCCTTCCAGCTCGAGGGAACTTTACCTCGTGCTTTTACAATTTCAGTCTTTGAGGAGGCTTGACTTGCCGCCCCGAACGTGTGACGCGTATACCCGGTGGGAGACTCTGCCGTGTAGAACTGGGCACCTCCGCTGAGTCGCCTGTTTGTCCTTCGGCTACAGGAACTGGCCCGTCTGAAGTTGCAGACTGGGTGCAAGCATAGTCGCTTGGCTGGTTGGGAGTACTGGGTGTAAACGGCACCAAGTGGCGACGGTTGCGCTGGACAACACCCCTTGGCGTCTCGACCACGTAGGAGCGCGGCAGCTGAGCCGGGCTCAACACCATAGCAGCACATGGTATATCTTGTACCCACACGTCTTCCCCTGCTTCCAGTGGGCGCAGTGACTAGGCGGCGTGACGCCTGTTGAAATCCTTGCGTTGTCGTCTCTTCACCCTCTGGTCCCTGCTCTTGACGAGCTTTGGTGACGGCCACTTCGGCATCAGCGATGCGTGTAACCCTGGCAGCCTGGTCCGGAGACGACGACTCATGAGCTGCTCCGAAGGGCTGTAGCCGGTCACTCCGGGTGTGTCCCGGTACACCAGTAACGCCATGTGCGGGTCCTCTGCCTTCACGAAGAGCTCCTTCAGTGTTCGAACCATGCGCTCTGCCTCGCCATTCTCTTGCGGGTACCTCGGGCTGCTCGTCCGGTGGGCAAACCCATACAAAGCTGCGAAAGAGGCAAATTCCATTGACGAAAGCTGCGGACCGTTATCCGAGACCACAGTCTCCGGAATCCCAAAGCGGGCAAAGGAACTCTTCAAAGCCGCGATGACGGAGCTTGATGTTGTGGTCGCAAGACTGACCACCTCGGGGAAACGGGAATAGTAGTCAACCATGACCACGTAGTTGCGTCCTTGCAGCTCGAAGAGGTCAACCCCGATACGCTGCCAAGGGCGATCGGGTGTAGGAGTCCCGAGAAGCGGCTCGCAGCGCTGACACAACGCTCACACGTCTCCACCAGTTGCTCCAGCTCGCTGTTCAAGTTTGGCCACCACACTGAGTCGCGAGCCCTTGCCTTGCATCTTCCCACGCTTTGGTTGCCCTCGTGGAGTAATGTTAGCATCTCCTTCCTAAGGGTCTGAGGAACTACGATGCGGCAGTCCTTCAGCAACAGGCCCTCGAAGGCTGTGATGTTGCCTCGCTCCTTCCAGAAAGCCCTAAGATGCATTGGAACGTTGGACACCTTCTTGGGCCACCCATCCTTGCAGAATCGGAGCAGGCCGGCACAGACTCCATCCTCTGCTTGGTGCTGGCAAAGGCGATCGAGGCGAGTGGATGCAAGACTTTCGATGTCCTTGAGCAGTGACCCAACGAAGAGCTCGACGGTGTCGACTTTGTTGTCGGCAGCCTGTACAAGAGCTCCGGAAAGGGTGTCTGCTGTCGCCAGGAGCTTCCCCGGTACATAGAGAACGTTGTACTGGTAGGCCATAAGCCGCATCCTCAGGCGTTGAATCAATGCGAGGAGGCATGGTGTCCAGTTCCGGAGATCTCAACAGAGCGACGAGGGGTCGATGATCTGTTTCGACATTAAACCTGATGCCACGGATGAACTGGTCGAACCTTTCAACGGCCCATGTGACGGCCAGAGCCCCTTTCTCCGTCTGGCTATACCGGGTTTCAGTCGATGTAAGAGATCGCGAAGCGTAGGCTACGGCACGACGCTCTCCCGATGGTTGGTCCTGTAGCAGAACGGCTCCCAGTCCATACGAACTTGCATCAGCACTTTGCACACTGCACTGTTGTATGGTACGAAGGGTCGTACTTGGCCATGCAGACTTTGGAGCTCAACATGCCCTTAAGACGATCAAAGGCAGACTGCTGACTGGGCCCCCAACACCAGGAACTGTTCTTTTGGAGAAGAGCACGAATCGGCGCAGTCACGTCGGACAGGTGAGGAAGAAAACGGCCTACGTGATTAGCCATGTGTCATGGTTCTGTGGAAGGAAGAACGTGAAGGACGAAGTGACGGGTGCGAAAAAGGGCGTGAAGAGCACGAGCCGCGACGTGGCACGAGCCGCGACGTTCGGCAGCTGCTTGAAGGATCTTGCCGGCTGCGTCCCGGTATCGACGACTTGAACCAGAACCCGCCGCTACGCACGGTGTGGATGGAACAGCGGAGGTATGAGCATCTACGCCACCTCAACACCGTCCCTGGACTGAGCATCCACGCCACCTCAACACCGTCCCTGGACTGAGCGTCTACAGAAGCCAGGAACCGAGCCTCGCCACGAAATATGCCGGTGAATCTCTAGGACGATAGCCCCGTAGTTGGAACTGCGTATTTCTTTCTCATGACTTTGCTTGTAGTCTTATTACACCTTTTTTTTCTCTATTCTGATATTTCGGTTGTGTGTGCAAATATATGCTCTGCCTTTTTTTTAACTCTCTGTCTCCCGACCCTTTTCTTACCAACCCCGGACGAGCCTGTGACAATTTGGCGAGCCTGCCAGGATAGCGCGGCCCATAACATCCCTGTTGCCTTTTCCGGGAGGTGAGAGAGGAGATGGAGATTTGAGACTGGTGCATCATTATGGAGCTCGATAGAATAATCGCGGCAGCTAAGGAATTGGGGTATACGGGGGACGAGTTAAAGAAATGGGTTGATGAGGAGAGAGCGCGTGGGAGAGCTGAGACAGCTCAAGAGCGTGATAACGCTAGGGAGGACCGTGAGGCGGCTCAAAGAATGTTGACGGCCGAAAGCGCTAAGTTGGATAAGGAACGAGAGGTCCTGCAGTTGAGGATTGCGGCTCGTGAAGGGAGAGGTGAAGGTACCGCAAATTTGGAAAGCGGCCGCGGGGAAGAGTCAGGCCGAGGGAGTCACGGAAGTCCCCACAAACTGATTCCACAGTTCAATGAACGAAGGGACGATCTAGATGCCTATCTGCAGCGCTTTGAGCGTACTGCAACAGGGTTGGGTTGGCCAGTGGAGAAGTGGGCCACGACCTTAGGCTTATGTTTGACCGGAGAGGCGCTCACGGCGATCGGCCGACTGATACCTGAAGATGCGCTAGACAATGCCAAGGTCAAGCTGGCGCTGTTCCAGCGATTTCGTTACACTAAGGAAGGATACCGCGAGAGGTTTCGCGACGCCAAACCCGAGGAGGGCGAAACGATGACACAATTTGCTGCTCGACTGGCAGGGTACTTTGACAGATGGCTCGAGATAGCGGGAGTTGAGAAAACGTTCGAAGCACTGCGAGACAATATCCTAGTGGAACAGTTTCTGTTGACATGCTCGAGCAAGCTGACGGTCTTCCTGAGAGAGCGCGACTGTCAGAGGTTGGATGATGTAGCAGCTAAAGCTGACCTCTTCTTGGAGGCCCAGGTGCACCATAGCACGGGTAAGCAAAAGCGAGACGAGGCGACAAACAGGCAAGACGCTGGAAACGAAGATAAACACGCAAGGGGTGGTCTCCGAAAGAGTCTCCGCTGCTTCCTTTGTGGGAAGATTGGGCACAAGGCAGAAAACTGCAGAAGTAACGGCCAAGCTATGAGGTCACTTGCATGTTGAAATTGCGGCCGTAGTGGTCACAAGGCAGAGAACTGCAAGGTAAGGCAGAGCGAGAAACATCAGGCGTCGTGCTTGTACACGGAGTCAACTGATAATTGCGATGGCTCGAACGATGCCTACGTCACCCTGAATAATGGGGACAAGATCCCGGTAGTGAACGCGGTCATAGGGAGAGCCCCGAAATTTCTGTCGGAGAACATGCCGGTAGTGGAAGGACGACTGGGAGAACACAAGATAACAGTGTTAAGGGACACCGGCTGCAACACCGTGGTTGTTCGCAAAGAACTAGTCCCTCAAGAGAACCTAACTGGAAAGTCGAGTCCTGTGTTTTTATTAGACCGAACAGTTCGGTACCTGCCGGAGGCGGGTATTGTGATCCAAACGCCCTACTACACGGGAAAGGTAACGGCGAAATGCGTCAGTAACCCCCTATACGACTTGATACTGGGAAACATACCGCAAATGCGTGAGGCTAATGACCCTGACCCAGAATGGGAAAAGAACAAGGAAGACAATCTCGGCGACTGCCTAGACAAGCCGAAGGAGAGAGGCGAAACGTGTTCGAACGCCATCGGAGTCAACGTGGGCTGGCGCAGGGCAATGGAAGCAACCAAGAGCATCGACGAGCTCCCGGATGAGAAGCCAGTCGTAGCTGCGTCCGCGGGCGAGGGAAGAGAAGCTGGAGGACCAATAGAAAAACTAGAACGGCCTCTGAAAGTCGCGCAGGTGTCCGTAACCGACACAACAGCCGAGGAACTCGGAAAGCAGCAGAAAGAGGACGCTACTCTTACGAAGTGTTTCAACGATGTAGGGAAAACAACGAAGAAACACAATTCCAGGACTAGGATTCAGTTTTTGCTGAAGAACAATCTTCTATACAGGAGCGTCGTATACTCATCCGGCAGAAGATCAGAACAACTGGTTCTACCAAAAAGGTTCAGGGCCGCTGCTGTAACTATGGCCCATGACAGCATTATGTCCGGACACCAGGGGGCGAAGAACACCCTCAACTTGATGGCGGAAGAATTCTTTTGGCCATGTATGCAAAGTGAGATCAAAAGGTACGTTCGGTCATGTGACGTGTGCCAACGCACCGTACCCAAAGGCAAGGTGGGCAAGGCTCCCTTGGGAAGCATGCCAATCATCAAGACACCTTTTCAAAGAGTCGCGATAGATATCATCGGTCCTATTGTGCCTATCTCAGGCTCGGGGAACAGATACATTCTAACAATGGTTGACATGGCCACGAGGTATCCTGACGCAGTAGCGTTGAAGAGCATTGGGTCCCAGCAGGTAGCTGAGGCGTTGGTTCAGATGTTCACGCGGTACGGAGTGCCGGCAGAGATCCTTAGCGATCGCGGCACCAACTTTACCTCTGAGCTAATGAGAGAGGTGAGCAGGCTTCTATCGATGAAGCAACTCTTAACCACTCCCTATCACCCCATCAGCAACGGCCTGGTCGAGAGGTTTAATGGCACCATCAAGCAGATACTAAGGAGGATGTGCAAAGAAAGACCAAAGGATTGGGATAGATATCTCCCAGCTTTGCTTTTCGCCTACAGAGAGGTACCCCAGGCTAGCCTCAGGTTCTCGCCATTTGAACTGCTATACGGGAGAAGCGTACGAGGACCACTGGCCATCCTCAAGGAGGTGTGGTCGAACGAAGCCCTGAAGGAAGACATGAAGACGGCATATGGATACATCTTAGAGTTAAGGACAAAACTAGAGGAAACATGCAAGCTGGCGCACGCATGCCTGGATGAAGCAAGGGAGAAGTATAAGGGATACTACGACAGGAAGAGCTGTAACCGAAATATGAAGCAAGAAGACCTGGCGCTCATCCTGCTCCCCACCGATCTAAACAAGATGATCATGCAATGGAAAGGTCCCTTCCCCGTAGTCGCAAGAAAGAATGAGGTGAATTACGAGTTAGACGTAGGAGGCAAGAAGAAGGTGTTTCACATCAATATGCAGAAAAGATATGAAGAAAGAGAAGGAAGTCAACAAGGTAGACAACATTGCGGTGTGGCAATGGATTCTCAAGAAAAGGATGAAGTCGCAAGCGAGCTAAGTTTTGAAGATGCAGAGGAAATTCCTACACCAAGCTGGACGAGGCAGCAAGGATGGGAAGACGTCAACATAAACGAACACTTGGAATCCCAAAAGCGTGATGAGGTGCGAGAGCTGATTGAGGACTTCAAAGATATATTTTCGAACCTTCCGGGCAGGACGAGTCTGCTGACCTGTGACCTTCAACTGACCACGTCCCGACCAATACATGTGAAGCAGTACCCACTACCGCTGTCGGTCCAGGAGACAGTCTAGCAAGAAATCGACGAGATGTTGGGGCTGGACGTGATTGAGCAATGTACTATCACGATCAATATGAGTGCGAACACCGCTCCGTGTGGCCCACGGTACTATCGGTGCCCCCTGGCGATTGCTCTTTAAAGCATAAGTGCACCCTTCGGTCGAGACATATCGTCTCTAGCGATCGCCACACCACTCTGCACTTCCGGGTCGTCTGCTAGCGAAAAACGGTCGGCGAAATTGCGAAACTGGTCACCAATAACAAAGCGTATTTCTCGGTAGCAATGTGCGCCAGCAGAAATAAGTTGTATGAATATTTTTAGGGCCATATTTTTTATTAGGAAGTTTTAGTAGACTATTCTCATTACTCCGATAACAATACCCGATACTTCGCCGACGCCTTTAAGCATGCACAATATGTTATCGGAGGTATCAAAACAATCAACGAAGACTGCTTATTATTTCCTTCGCGTGAGTTTTGCGAGAGCAAAGGACCACCAATGAGCAGAGGCAAGGAATTTGCGCGATGCGAGCGTGGGTGATAGTGATAACCCTTCATCATGAGAAACATTAAAAAAAAACGACGAATACGTAGAATAAACACACATAACCTCCTCGTCGTTTTTTCTGCTCTGGTCGCACCGCGTTATCTTTTAGCCTGTGCGCACTGCGCATTGGTGGTACTTTGCTCTCGCAAAACTCATGCGAAGTCTTAGCTGATTGTTTTGATACCTCCGATAACAATATGATGCATGCTGCGTCGGCGAAGTATCGGCTATTGTTATCGGAGTAATGGGAATAATCTATTAAAACTTCGTAATCAAAAAGATGACACTAAAAGTATTTATACAAGTAATTTCTACTGGCGCAGATTGCTAGCAAAAAATGAGCTTTGCCATTGGTGAACAGTTTCGCGGTTTCGCCGACCGTTTTTCTCTAGCAGACGACCCGCAAGCGCAGAGTGGTGTGGCGATCGCTAGGGACGATATGTCTCGACCGCAAGGTGCACGTATACTTCAAAGAGTAATCGCCAGGGGGCACAGATAGTACTGCGAGCCACTCGGAGCGGTGTTCGCACTCATATTGATCGTGATAGTACCTCATCATACAACGCGCCAGTGGTAATAATAAAGAAAAAAGACGGGTCAAACAGGTTTTGCATTGACTACAGGAGGCTCAATGACGTGACCAAGCCCGATTCAGAGCCAATACCACGGATCGACGTCACGTTTGCTAAGGCAGGACAGAAGCGCTTCTTCTCGAAGCTTGATGTAGCAAAAGGGTACTGGCAGATACCTATGACAGAAGAGGCCAAGGAAAAGACGGCCTTCTCTTCAACGAGTGGGCTTTACCAATTCAAGGTCATGCCCTTTGGCTTAAGAACGGCTTCTGCGACATTCGCCAAACTGATGCGAAAATTGGTAGACGGCATCCCAGATGCACACCATTACATCGACGACATCCTGATCGCCACAAGCTCGTGGAGAGAGCACGTTGAAACGCTCCGCTGCATTTTTAGGCGCCTGCGCGAGGCTAATATTACCGTAAAGCCAAAGAAATGTGAAGTGGGCTTTAAGGAGATCAGCTTTCTGGGGCACGAGATCGGAATGGGAAGGATATCACCGGGCCCTAGGATCATTGAACGGATTCAAGACGTGCCAAGACCGCGAACGAAGCGACAAGTGAGATCGTTCCTTGGACTCACGGGGTTCTACCGCGAGTTCGTAGAGGACTATGCGGGTCTTGCCGCGCCGTTAGTAGACCTCACCAGAAAAGGAGCCCGCAATGAGGTTGAGTGGGGGCCGGAGCAAGAGGAGGCCTTCAATGAACTAAAGATCAAGCTGGGACATCCTCCCATCTTGTTGGCAAAAGACCCCGAGAAGGAGTTCGTGCTAAGGACAGACGCGTCTGACGCGAGTCTGGGTGCAGTGATGCTTCAAGAGAAGGATGGAATGCTACATCCCGTGGCGTACGCCAGTAGAAAGCTCGGCACCGCAGAAAAGAACTACGCAACGATAGAAAAGGAATGTCTTGCGTTGGTATGGGCCGTTGCCAGATTTAAAATGCTTCTGTACGGCAGAACTTTTCGAGTTCAGACCGACCACCAACCACTAGAATTCCTGAACAAAGCTAAGCATACAAATAGGCGGGTGATGAGGTGGAGTATGGCTTTGCAAGATCATAGCTTTCACGTGGAATACATTAAGGGCAGGGATAACGTGGGAGCAGACATTCTAAGCCGCCTTTAGAAGTTTATTTTTCTTTTAAACTAAGATTTTTTGTTAGGGATAACTCGTCGAGACCCGAAAAAGGATGGGCTCCTTCAATGTATATTTCTTTTGGTGTTGTTTGTGTGTCAATGTCTTTTGTCAGTCTTAAGACGGGGCTTGTGCATACGTGTGTGACTACAGTGAGTTCTCACAGAAGAAATCCTCGATTTGAATGTGGATGGAGATCGGTCCCTCCGGCCAAGAGTGGTGCGGTGCAACCGGACGTCGTGGCAAGGTCATCGAGAAGGTCGTGTCGTGAAAGTGTCGTGTAGGAGGATTGTGGGGGTGGCTTGTGCTCGGTGACGTCAGGATGGAGTTCTCGGAAGTATCAGGCATCAAGAAAGAAAAGTTTACGTTATAAACTTCTTGAAGTTGGGGGGTGTCATGGTTCTGTGGAAGGAAGAACGTGAAGGACGAAGTGACGGGTGCGAAAAAGGGCGTGTAGAGCACGAGCCGCGACGTGGCACGAGCCGCGACGTTCGGCAGCTGCTTGAAGGATCTTGCCGGCTGCGTCCCGGTATCGACGACTTGAACCAGAACCCGCCGCTACGCACGGTGTGGATGGAACAGCGGAGGTATGAGCATCTACGCCACCTCAACACCGTCCCTGGACTGAGCATCTACGCCACCTCAACACCGTCCCTGGACTGAGCGTCTACAGAAGCCAGGAACCGAGCCTCGCCACGACATATGCCGGTGAATCTCTAGGACGATAGCCCCGTAGTTGGAACTGCGTATTTCTTTCTTATGACTTTGCTTGTAGTCTTATTACGCCTTTTTTTTCTCTATTCTGATATTTCGGTTGTGTGTGCAAATATATGCTCTGCTTTTTTTTTAACTCTCTGTCTCCCGACCCTTTTCTTACCAACCCCGGACGAGCCTGTGACACCATGCCGAGAAGTCTCCTGACACCACTGACGTCCGCTGGGGCTTCCAATTTGACCAGAGCCTGGACCTTGTCTGGATCGGGGCTGATAAAGTCTCCGCTGACAGTGACCCCCAGGAACCTGACAGCGGACGCTGAAAAGACGCACTTGGCCCTGTTCAGTTTCACTCCGGCACTGCTCAGGCGACATAACACTGTTGCAAGACGCTGGTCATGTTCCTCGTGGGTGCGTCCGAAGACCAGAATGTCGTCGATAATGTGGACGACTCCGTCGAGACCCTCCAGGATCCTCCCCATTTGACGTTGGAAATACTCCGGAGCGGAGCAAATTCCAAAAGGAAGGCGACAGAAGCAGTTTCTTCCGAACGGGGTGATGAAGGTCGTGAGGAGGTGGCTTTCGACAGATAGCTTGATCTGGTGAAAACTGGCTGTATCGTCGAGCTTGGAAAAGATCCGTGCAGGGCCCAGACGTCCCAGGATGTGCTCCACCGATGGGAAGACGTGACGCTCCCACTGGACCACCTGGTTAAGGCGTGTGAGATCGACGCAGATCCGGTATCCTCCAGAGGACTTGGGGACGAAAATGATACCAAAGCACCAGTCCGTCGGATCGTCGACTTTGCGGATCACACAGCCAGCTTCTAACTTATCCAGTTCTTTGCGGGAATGTTATGAAGGGGTATCGGAATGCGTCGAGGAACGCTGAGGGAGAACGGCTGTGCTCCTGGCTGGAGTCGAATCACATACTCGTCCTTCAGCTCACCCAACCCTTCGAAAATGTCGCTGTGAAGAGGGCTTTGCTGGTTGAGACTGGAGAGGGCGTCAATAAACTTCACCACACCCAGCTTCTGGATGGCAGGAAACCCCAAAAAAGGCGGGTCTTGCGACGGCAGGACATAAACCCGCTCCACGACCGACTTGCCTTTCCAAGTCAATGTGGCTTGGAAGGTACCGAGAACTGTCAGTGGGTGATTGCCCGGTCCAGTGAGTTGCCCTTCAGGCTCTTGGAGACTGCGAGGTGCTCCGGGAAACGTGCTTGGCACCACCGTGACTTCGGCTCCGGAGTCCACTTTGAAGTTGACGTCGTACCCGTTGACGGCTACCTTGACAAACTTCGCTCGGCCCGCGGTCGAAACGGCATGTAGATAAACAGTTCTCAAACTTCGTTTCCGATTCTCGCAGACATCTTCGAAGTGACCCAGGCGTCGACAGTAGTGACACTTGGTTTGTCTAGCTGGGCGCTCGTTACGGGGGTGCGCTCGACGGCCGCAGAATCTGCAGTCCTTGCTGCCTTCTCTCGGCGACGACGCCGAGTCTCGCTTGGGAGACGTCTTGGGGGCCGGTTTCCGTCCTTTCTTCACACGTGCTTCATCCAGCTTGAGCTGCTCAGGTGCGACGGCTGCTGTTTCGTCATGAAAAACGGTCGCCCGCGCCTTGACGACGTCTTCGTGGATGTGTGCTTGTAGCCGGGCCTCGGCCATGGTGAGGGTTGGACAGCGGCAGAGCTTGTCAGAAAGTTTCGAGTCGAAAAGTCCTACGACGAAGCGGTCTCTAACGAGCCTGTCCTCGACCTCCGTGGACAGGATAGTTGCACTTGCAAACGAGTGCTCGAAGGGCAGTAAAAAAATGTCGGCGGTTCCCCCTCGTTCCTGGACCCGCCAGGTGAAAAAGCACGCTCTCGTACACTTCGTTCGGTGGATGCACGAAGTGCGCCCGGAACTTGTCTGTTACCGCAGCGAAGGAACGCCATTCCTCTGCGGTGAGGCCTAACGTCTCGAGAACACGCCGCGCCTCTTCGGATCCCATAGTGTACAGTAATGTTCGCACCTGAACTTCGTCCGACGCTTGGTAGAGGCCTGACGCAAAGCTGAAGTCTTCGAATTGTAGAAACCATTGCGGCCACTTGTCGGGGTTTGCGAAGCCAAACTTGGGCGGTGGAACCAGGCTCGGGAGTGAGACAACGGGGGCGGCGGCGGCGGCGGCGGCGGCAGCTACCGTTGTTTTCACTTGCGACATGACGAGGAACGTAGCGACGGTGATGAGAAGACGAGAAGCATAGCAGCGTGCGACGTGAAGACGACGAGAAGCAGGGTCAGCTGTGAGCATAGCAGCAGCGAGGAGGACGTCAGACCGGGAGGCCGGCCACTTCTGACTCCATGTTGTGACCGTAGGGGTCCCAGTGCGACCACATGGTCGCCAGGCAGAAAAGATACAACCACCCCGGGTGACAGCTCGCCAAAAAGTGTCTTTAATCGTAAATCAACAACCGGAGGAAACTCCGTTTCCGGTAGTCCCGCAGTTAGGGTGACCACCTTCCAGCTAGCGAATTGCGGGACACGCAGGGCAAGGGGGGAGGGGGGGGGGGGGGAGGTTGAGAGGGGGGGATCGAGGGGGAGCGAAAATTTATGAACACGCACACCACGAACCGAGGTTCTGTTCCCACATTTAATATTCTGTGCTGTTTATACACCTGCCAATTGTATTGCAGAAATTAAGCTAAAATAGTTTTCACTCCCAGTGATACATTTTTTATGCCAAATATGCTATTAAATGTTTCGAAGTTGAAAGCATAAAAAGCAACTGCAGCAGTCCTCAATGCATCAAATGAAATTAAGAAACAGTAAATCTTTTTCGAGTTATTGTTTCCTGCCAACGCTTACTTTTATCAACGTGGTCCTACACAAATTTTCAACATTATGTTTTTTTGTCTTTTTGCCTTGTGTGACTGTCTACAGAAAGAAATATCCACAGCAACCCTTTCGCGTTGATACAGTGATGTAAAAAATAACAATAAACGAGTAATTTTCTCTTACAATATTTTGCCACTAAGGAGAGGGGCACAAGGGAGGGAGCATGCGCGTCGGATCTCCTGCAAGAACGACGGTTGCTTCCCGCAATGTTTGAATAGAAAATGGCGAACCATTGCGATTCACACGGTTACCAGTGAACTCCACGCTTCCCCGTGCCCCGTTGTTCAGCAGCACCATGAGTTGCCGAGCGAATTTTACGACAGTGTGAAATGCGGAACATTTTGAAGATTCGGGCATTTCTCGCGGGACTCGGGACACGAGCCCTCAATGCGGGACAGTCCCGCGAGTCGCGGGACGGGTGGTCACCCTACCCGCAGTACAGCACATATGGCGCCATCTGTTACCAGGTGTCCTCACTACAGATATGTGCCGTGAAAAGGGCAAAACAGACGCCGTCGGACAACGATTGCATGGGCGGGAAGCACTTTGGTTGAATTCACGGATACTTGTGGTCATCAGATTTATTTGTTTTGTTCCAACATGAACGCCAGAAAACCATCAAGTTGTGCGGACCACCTGCGGACTACGTTCAGTGCGTCTTCAAGTTCAAACGGCCGCCTGATCGTTTGAACTGTCGTCTGGTCTTTCAAACGTTTTGTTGTCTGCTCTCTTAAGGTATATTCACACGATGCATCTTGTTGGCGAATCTTGTGTCGCGAAACTAGGTTTCGGGAAACAGATTCCCCGTCTGAACGCGACTGAAAACGTGGCGCGCCTCCAAAACAAGTGGCGCGTGTTCCTCGCTTCTGGAGCAATTTTTCGCTGAAACCTCACCGAGGTCTGTCAATCACCCGAAGGAGAAACGCGGACGCTGCCAATGGCCGCTCGACTTCGCAATGACGTCCTACGTTCGAGGAGGAGCGAGCTTTTGGAGAGAGAGAGAATGAACTTTATTTGTACTCAGGAAACCCTGGTCCAGGTCTCCTAGAGGTGGGGGGATGTGGTCAGGACCTCGTACTCCTGAAGCACTTGTGCCGAGACAGTCTTGGCATGAGCCGCGAGGGCTTGAAGAGTTTGCTCGGCGATGTCTAAGGGTGGCGCCAGCCCCCCTTAGACAGCCTCCCAGGAGGTGATTTCGGGGGGAAGGGTGGGATGAGGGGGGTTAAGGGGGCACGCCCAATATGTGTGACTCGGCCAGGGGAAGGTGTCACAACATTGACAAAGGGGGTGGCTGGGTCGCCGGTGAATTCTATGTAGGACGTTATGTGATGGCAGTGAATGCGTCTGCGCCTGCCGGATAAGTGCGGCGTCTGCGCGGCTGAAATGGGCGGGAGGAGGGGGCAGCGTTTGTCGGTTCCTACGGTACTCTTGCAGCAGTGTGCGGCGGTTGTGTTTATCGAGAGCTCTCTGTATTTTGGGAGAGTATGGGCTAGACCAGCCAATGGAGGGTCCGGGAACGGGAACTCGGGTCAGTGCATTGGCTTTTGCATTGCCCTCCATTGAAACATGGCCTGGCACTCACACTAAACGAAAATGATGGTAGGGGTGTTGATGCAATATTGGGGCGAGGTAGTTTCGAGTGTAAACATTGACTTTGTTTTGAAGGCAACTGCGGAGTGCATCTTGTGAGTCTGAAAATATAAAGGTTGGGTGGTGTGTGTAGGGTTCGGTGCAAGCATGCTCAATTGCTATGGCAATGGCGTGTTCCTCTAAGTCATCGATGGCGGGTGGGTTAGTGTATTGTAAAGCAGGTTCGTGGTGTTCGGAGTGGTAGGCAATCGTTCCAGTATTGGTGTCGGTTTGGAGGCTCGCATCTGTGAAGTAGACGCGAGCTCCTTCTTGTTTTAGTGTGAGTACTCGTTGTGTAAGAGCTCGTGCTCTGAGTTCTCGGCGCTTTTTGTTTCTGTCGGGGTCCATGTTTCTTGGGATAGGCTCTACCTGGATATTGGGGAGGATGTTCCACGGGGGTGGTTCTTGGGGGATGTCTGGGAGGGTGGAGGTATCGTAGTTGATGAGGGACAATATATGTCTGCCCTGCTTGGACGTTTTCAGGCGTTGTAACTGGGACGCTAAGTGTAGTGGTATGAGCTCGTCTAGTGTGTTGTATGTTCCCGTGCCGATGACTTGTATTGTCGAGGCATACTGTGGGACCCCCAGCGCGAGGCGATAGGGTTTCCGGAGAGCTCTTTCTATTGCTTGGAGCTGTGAGGCAGTGGGCTGCAGGTAGGGAAGCAGATATAGAATTTGGGAGGTGATGAAAGAGTTTATTATTTTGAAGATATGATTTTCACGGAGGCCTTGGTTTTTTTTTTTTGATATTCTGCTTATGAGATGTGTAATTTGTTGGATTCGTGTGTGTAGTTTGGCTAATGTACCGTGTGCCCTGCCGTTTTGTTGTATAGCAAGGCCTAGGACTTTGATTGTGGGTTTTTGTGGGACTGGCTGGCCGTTAATAGTCGGGTTGATGAGGCCCCTCTCTGGAACAGCTCCCCGTCGGTTGGAAACGACGAGAAGCTCCGACTTGTCCGGAGCCAGGGTGACGCCCAGGGAGGCGGCGTAGTTGGAGACCCTATCGCAACCAGCCTGCAAGGCACCCTCCTGTTCCCCGGGCGAGCCGGTGTTCGTCCAGAGGGTGACGTCGTCAGCGTAAACTGAGTGGAAGAGGTCTGGGATTTCGTTCAGTTGTTGGGGAAGGTTGAGCATGGCTAGATTGA
This sequence comes from Ixodes persulcatus, assembly GCA_013358835.2. NCBI lineage: Eukaryota > Metazoa > Arthropoda > Arachnida > Ixodida > Ixodidae > Ixodes > Ixodes persulcatus. The sequence continues at coordinate 20,031 of JABSTQ010003435.1, forward strand.
ACAGAGTCGGGGACAGAATCGAGCCCTGTGGGGTGCCGCGAGTGAGGTAAAAGGGAGTTGATTTGTGCCCCGGTATATGGAAGGTGGCCGATCTGTTGCTGAGAAAGTCTCTGATGTAATTATATATGTTTGTGCCGCAGTTTGTTTTGGCCAGGTTTGTTAATATGATTTCGTGGTTTACGCAGTCAAAAGCTTTGCGAATGTCTAAGGCCAAAATACAGCGTAGTTGGGCTGAGCTGGGCTGTTCGAGGATGTCGTGGTGTAATCTAAGGTGTGTGTCCTGTGTAGATATGTGATGGCGGAAGCCTGTGAGCGTAGGTGGCAAGATGTTATTTGTTTCCAAATGCCATTCTAATCTTGTGAGGACCATTCTCTCTAACAGCTTGCCAGTGCAAGATATCAGAGAGATGGGCCTAAGGTTTTGTGGAGTCAGTGGCTTACCGGGTTTAGGGATGAGTATGATATTGGAGTGTTTCCATTTGGCCGGTATTTGCCCGGTTTCCCATATTACGTTGTATATCTCGAGCAATTTGGTGTGGGCTGTTTTGGGGAGATTCTTGAACAATTTATATGTGACGGCGTCCTCCCCTGGAGTGGTGCTTCGCCGGAAGGAGGCAAGGGCGCTCATTAGTTCGTCTAGTGTGAAAGGGGAGTCTAGTGGGGTTACATCAAACTGTCGAGGTGTGAGGTTACTTGTTGGAGTGGGTGTGCTGTCGGGGTAGAGAGCCCTAATAAGCTCTTGTTCTAGTATTTCAGGGTTGGTGTCCGTGGCCAGAAGAATTTTAGATAGGGGATCCTTGGGTGAGGAAGGCTGAATTAGACTCCTCAACAGTGCCCAAGTGCGTTTTGAGCCCATTTGGGTGTTTAGCGAGTCACAGAGGTTCCCCCAGTTCTGTTGTGTAAGTTGTTGGGCGTAGCTCTCTGCTTTTAAAGTAATATCTTGAATGCGTTTCTTTAGATTCCGGTTGCATTTCTTTTTTTTCCATCTTTTGATTAGCGAGCGTCTGGCCTCCCAAAGGTGTGTGAGATGGGGGTCTATGTATGGCGCTTGTTCAGTGGTATATATTTTTTTGGTGTGTTTCCGCTGGTGCCTGACAAGCGAGTCGAGCCATTCCTCAGGGTTCATGTTCGGATCCGGAGGGGTCATATCAGTGCGAAAAGCATCCCAATGTGTTAGGGATGTGTGTGTGTATCTAGGTGTATTTTTGGGTTGATGTAGTGTTATGGTAAGAATGTTGTGGTCGCTGCCGAGTGTTTCCTGATTGTTCGACCAATCCGGAGTGTACGCACCTTTATAGAAGGCGAGGTCTGGATTGGTGTCGCGCTCAGCTGAATTACCGAGTCTTGTAGGGAAGTGTAAGTCATTTAAGAGGGTGAATTGTGCTTGTTGACTGGCAGAGGCTAGTCTTCTGCCGTTCGGTGTTTCGCGGGGGTAGCCCCAACTGACATGCGGACAGTTGAAGTCTCCTAATACCAGGGTATCGTGTGTTTTGCTGTTATGAGGTGTGAAGATCGGTTTGGCTAGTCGTAAGGGCTGTCTTGGGTGATGGTATACGTTAAGTATCTGAAGTGTTTTGGGGTGTCTTTTGTCCGGTTGCACTACCACTCCGAGCGTGAACGTGTGCTCGTCAGATAGATGGGCAGTATCTATTTGGGTGGAGCTGAGGGATTTGCTAACTAATGTGAGTAGATTTAGCTTGGTCCGGTCGGTGCCGTCTCCGTGGTGGTAAGTGGTGTAGCCGGCAAGTTTAAATAGATGGAATGCTTCTTGGCATACGATGATGTCGGGGGGGGGGGGGGGGGGGGATGCGTGTTGCTGTGCGTAGAGTTGTAGTGATGATTGTTTAGTGCGCAGGCCTCGGCAATTTCATTGCCATATGACGAGTGATGTAGGCTTAGTTATAGTGGTCAGATGTAACAGATGAGGTACTGTCTCGGCGTTGTTTCGGCGTATTGGTGCTTGTGCTCGGGGAGCGCGAGCGTGATTTGCGGAGTAGACGGAGTATGCGATCAAGCTTAGCCTCCATAGAAGCATTTTTGCTGTCTTGCGCTGCGAGGCGTTGCTCATGTTGCTCCTGTTAAGTTTCTAGGGTGGTAATGTGTTGCTGGAGCGCGGCTAGCTGTTCGCAAAGGGTTGTGAAGAGAGTTTCAAAATTCGTTATGGGTTGTGTGGGTGTCGGCGAGGGTTGCGTGGTACGCAGTGATGGGGGTGCTAGTGCGTTGCGGTAAGATGCTGATGCGGGGAGGGGGGTAGTGGAATCACTCATGTGGTCGGGGGAAGGGGAGTGAGGAGGGAGTGGCTGGCTCACCTGTTGTGGTGAGCTGGAAGTTCTGGACTGGAGTTGCTGCAAGTGGTTTGGCTGTGCCTGGTCTCGGCGTGGATTCGAATTTGGGGCCGGGTTCCCCCGCACCTTGGATGGAGTCTTAGGTCTTGGAGTGGTTGGGCGGCGAGCCGGTGTCCTCGATCGCGATCGAGGTCGGTGTTGCCTTGCTGATGGTGGCTTTTGCTTGGTTAGGTCTTGTGCCGTGGTCTTCCGTAACTGGATGCGGCGTTCGTACGCTTGTTTGACAGCCTGGGCGTTGGCTTGCAAACGTGGTGGGCATTGCGAGGATGTGGTGGGGTGATCGCCGCTGCATGTTTTGCAGCGAACATGGCAGTCATGTGGTTCGTTGGTGCTGTTTAGCGGAGTGGAGCAATGAGCGCAAAGAATGGTGTCAGGTGGACTTGCGCATACGTCGGCTCGGTGTCCAAGGAGGTGGCACCTACTGCAAAACTGGGCCTTTGGGCGGTGGGGGTAGCATCTGAACTCGGCTTGGCCGTAGCAGACAATCTTCGGTACGTAGGTACCTTCGAAGGTTATTAGGACCGATTTGGTTCGTCCTAGCATTCTGGCTGTAATGGTATTGGCGCCAATGGGGATGAGGTGCCGTTGAAGGGTCTTCTCTGGTGTCGAAGCCTCGACGCCATGGATCACACCTTTGCACGATAGTGTTGGGGCAGCGGTGTAGGACGTGTACGGGTGGTCCCGATTATTTAGTACGAAGTGCTTGTTGTCGAGGATTTTGGCTGCAGCGGTTGGGCGAAGGGTTTTAAAAGCCAGTATGTTTTGGGGAGCTTGTACTTGCAGCATGGAGTCGGTCATTTCACCTGGCGTGAGGCCCGCAGCCATGACTAGGGCCTGCTGAAAAAAAGTAGAAACTGTATGCAAAGCAAATTTCCCAAGACCTCTTTCTGCAATATCCGGAAGTCAGCTGCCGCGCAACTATTACAGGATTACCAGAATCTCTTAGTGGTCTGCTCATTCAAGTAGTTTCACACTTCTTGTTCTTTGAGGGTAAAATTTGTTGCCGGAATTTTTCTTTAAAGTCCCCATATCCCGAGGTATTTTAAAGGGAAGGGCCCTCCAAGGATTTTTGACTGGCCGAAAACTTGCGCTCAGATAGACCTCAGGCAACATAGTAACACAGAGAAAAAATCGTGGTGGCAAACTTCGCGTTATTTCGGATGTTATAAGCAAATTAAAATCGCTCAAACCGCGATGCATACGGCACGGCATGAAAGGCGCGAAGCAAGGTGCGCCCTCTCAGATGGCCGACCGTGCCATCGCTCTGTAGTGACACTAGCTTTGACAAGCCTTCCTCCCCCTTTCCCATTTTGTACACCAATCCACCCGCGTTTGGTTTAGCTATCCCCTGCATTGTGTTGTCACCTGTGCACGTACGCTATTGGCTCTCACTTTTCCCCTCATTTCTTTTTACAACGCCTACGCACACACACGCACGCACACATGAAATGACCCACCGAATTGCAAAAGTAAACAGTCAGCTAGAACGATAGGGACAAAACACTGACAGGGAGAAACAGACACATACACACCACTGGTGTATGTCTGTTTCTCCCTGTGTGCTTTGTCCCTATCGTTCTAGCTGACCATTTACTTTTGCAATATGTACCAACTAGCTCAACTTCAGCCTGTTACCCACCGAAGTGTGCCGAAGTGCGCCAAAATTACTCGAGGGCGCGCCTTAGAGCAAATAGTAGTAGTTTTGGACTACGTGTAGGCAAAAAAGGAGAAAAATCAGTAGATTCTGTGGTATTATCACTGAATCAGCAGAATTTTGAAAAAATCAGTAGTTCTACTGATAAATCAGTAGGAGTGGCAACACTGGTGCAGATTCATCAACAGTCGCGACGAGTACAAGCAGAGTGGGGATAACTCTTTATTAGCGGTGCAAAAATGTCCGAAATGCTTCGAGATCATCTGCCTGTTCTTTGACGTTCGCGGTCTTTCCCGTATTTGGCAGGACTAGTAAACCCAGCGAGCCGAATCTGACCAAGTTCATTGAGTGGTATTAATAAAACAGATTGTCTCTTCACACTTTGCGTACTTCATATCATTTTGATGCGAAACGCTTGGTATTCCCGGTGCAGATGACAAGGTTTGGAGAAATTCTCGTGAGTCAATACGTCACAGGTTTCGCGCGTCAAACTCCACGTGTGAACAGGCCGATTTCGCGAAATCTTGGTTGCGCTAAACTGTGGCGCGTTGAAAAGATGCATCGTGCGAATAAGCCTTAAGACGTCGCCGGCCCGTAGACTAAATGTTGGCCCGGTACTTGCGATAAGAAGTAAGTGCAGGCCTCAAAAGACTTAAGTTTGAAGGTTGGTAAGCAGGCTCTATGTAAACAGTAGATACACGGAGATGTTGATTATTGTTACCAGTGACCATCACTGACTTGTTATGCCTAATTCACTTGGTCCGATTCTGCTTGCGATTTTCAGTATCGACGTCGACCATCTCAGCTACGGTTCACGCTTTTGCAGCCCGAGCGGCGTCGCGACTGAAAATTGCGAGCGAAATCTCATCATGCGAATCAGGCTTTAGCGTACATATTGTGGCGTCCACGCGGAACGAATCGCCACATGCCACATTATTGACGTGAAGTTTCGGGGTGTAACGAGCCTCGGTAATTTCGCTGACGCCGCTCAAGTAGTCAGACATCGCCAGGAAGACGTAGAATCAACAATTCTAACGCGAAAAACGGCAGGGGGACTCACACCGACGCCGACAACATCGCATTTCAATGGTTTGTTTATGGGCGACGGCGAGCTTCTTGCCCACACCCCCATCGCGCATGCGCGGCGCCGGTGGCGTCCACTAGGGGCGCTCCGGTTTGTTTGTAAACATGAGTTGGTGTATATTTCCCTCCATGCTACGAGGGAGGCGAGGCGATGGCTTCGCGCCACGGGCACCTGGGAGCGAGACCGCTGGCGCTAAGATGCACACCGATAAGAAACCGAAATCTCGAAACTCGTCGAAATTGAACTTTCTTTTTTTCGGAACGGCGTGAAATGCTTCCCCTGTCTTATACATTTCTAAAATGAGTCAATTTAGTGGTTTGGGATTATGATTAGCAAGGTTCTCATGGGAACCTTGTTTATTTTCATGACATAAATACATAGATAATTAATACATTTTAGTTAATTATTTATATAATTACAGGGTGTCTCAAATAGCGGCCAGGCTCTTTAAATCGACCGCAAAAATAGGGCGCCCTATTGTTAGAAGACCGGTGGCTTCGCTGCGTTTCCATAGGAGTTAAGCCTTTTTTTTTAATTTTTCCTCAGGTAAGTTTGCGCTTTGCAAATTTCATAAAAAAAAAGCACCATCTCTAGGCAACGCTGCACAAAATCGTAGCACACTAGGTTAAGAAACCGATTTTTGCGGTCGATTTAAAGAGCCTGGCCGCTATTTTGAGACATCGGGTATTGTTTTTTATTGAATTCCTGACGTCCGCTGTGACTCAGTTTGTTCCCGGTGAGAGTGACTTTGTTTTCTAAACCACCGCATTTTTAGGCATTTTTGAACGCCTTTACTGAAACACCCCGTGCATAAACTTACGACCACTAAGTTACAGATTCTAGCGCTGAAACTGGAGGCGCTTGCAACTGCTAATCTAGGACGGTGCCTGTGGCCACTAACAAAGGAGAGAAAATCAGGAATGCTTTAGGGGTGTCGCGGCATCTTTATTATTTTTATTTTTCACAGAGGAGACGAGGAGACATGCAGCTAGCCCCATAGAATGGTCACTCAATCCATCTTCTTGTGATGGCTGGCGTGAAGGGCCCGGTTCAGGCGTTATCTTCAAAAGATAACTCAGGGCAACGAGTTGTCCAAAAGACACTTCTGCATAAAAATAAAAAACGAAAAGAAGCATGTTCCTATATCTGGTACTGTGCTACATGACACAGCGGCATAGAGGGTAATGACAATGAGATATCAATGTTGCCACTGTGCGATTTGGACGTTTTTTGTTTTTTTTTAGGGGCAGTATTTTTACGGCTCCGGCTGAATAAGGGGAAGTGAATAGGCTGGCATTTTCCTTTGGAGGACTGTATTATGGGCTACATGATAAAAAAGAGCATTGAAAAACCCAACACATCTTTCACCTTCCGACAAGTCTTCAGCGCTTTCATACATATACATTAAGCACAAGCTTGCGTGGTTTTTTTTTCCCCTTCTCCCGGCGTCATCATGGCCTGCATTCCTTTCTAGAAAGTAGCGCGCGCCCTCAAGCGGCACGCGTGAGGCATCATGGGGACAGTGAGGGTCGCTGCTCCGTCGTCTGCCGCTACCGCCTTACCGCCTGCGACAGCCACGTTGTCCACGGTCGCTTTGAGTTCCTGTGTACGACAGATGGCAACCTTTGCAGCGCCTTGTGCTGCGCTGCGTTGCCCACATGAGCTGAGGAACCCTCAATCATAGCACGTCTGTCCACTACCCTTTTTTGGATGGGTCATAGTTCTGGATGGGCCACAGTTCTTTTTTGAATGGGCCATTGCGCGTGGACCACGTGTCAAAAGAGCGAAGTATCACTCACGCATCCAATGTGTTTTTTTTGTGTGTTTTTTTGCTACTGCAATCAGTTGCGCAGTTGGTACAACTAGAGCCACTAAATGAGCTACGCTTATTAGCCCCGTGCGGGACCGAAAGCGTCGCTGTGGTCGGCCTTCCACGATTGGCCGAACGCTGACTATGACGTCGGAAAGGGGATTTATCATCGACGGAAATAAGAGGAATGAAAGAACTTTAATTTTGACGCAGTTGGCAGTGTTCCTTTGAGAGCGCAATGATTTCAAGCTTCCACCATGCTAATAACAAACACCATTGAACTTGTTGTTTGCAAGGTAATGACGTCACAAGGGGGAACCACAGGAGGGCGCCACCAAAACATCTCGCCGCTAATAGTATCGGCACTCTGTTCCCCGACATTGTTGTGGCCGCCAGCATTTTGTGACTTGTGCAGAGCAGACGCAACTGCCGATTGTGATGATTCAAGGGTGCGACCTTCTCAGCATTAGATTCGGTGTTAGGAAGCTCATGTAATATTGATTCTCTCTGTAGCAAACTGTTTAATCATTAGTGGGGGGCGGAAAAGCTTTTCTGTGATTTCAAATAAAGCTTCAGATAAGTGGCAACCATGATTTTAAGACACAAAATGGCCAAGTATCGTTACTCTGAAGCGTAGCTTATTTAGTGGCACTAAGTACAACGCAACGTTACTAAAACACTCAGTTGGGAAACTCGCCATCGAAACCTGGGCCGCTGGCGTCCACCGAGACCGAGCTAAATACGACAACAGCGCCACTCTTTATCATTTGTCTGTACTGTGGTCACCTTGAGGTTTTAGAAAGCATGTTTTTTGCCTAAAAAGAAACGGAAAGGACTCTTTTTGTATGAAATTTATTGGAGTTTAGTACAAAATGAAGGGCGCGTGATTTTTTTTTTAAATCTTTAGTTTGCAAGGTTTTGCGGCACAATTAATATTGTTTTTATACACCCATGCCTCAGCGGTGCTTTCAGGTAGCGCGTCCCGACCTAGGTGCATTTTAACTTCAGTAGTACGGCGCGGCGCGTCCGCTGGGGAGACGGGGATCGCATCCCTGTAACCTCCTCCACTGTATCTGTTTCGGCGCAAAAATGGCCGATTAAAGCCAAAATAGAAGTCATGTGCGGTTCCTCGAGTGGCCGCTGCGGGAGAAACGGCGGCGTTGTGTTCGCCATTAGCTCGGTTCGCGAGGACAGATTGGGGCCAATTTTTCAGAGCATCTGTACAACGTTTTAACAACGTTCGAGGACCGGTAGCTCGCCTGGACGCATGAAGGGATTAGGAATGGTGCTGCAGTTCGGGCGTTAGCGTGCGTCACCTAGCATGGAAATCCTCGACTAGGCTAGACATGGCTTGGCTAAAGGGCGCGACACCCACACAGTTCCCACAATGTCCAGGAGCGCTGACAGGTGGCGCTGGCGTTCCCAGAATGGTCCAATGGGAAGCTCGATTGGCTTGTTTCTGCTAATCAGGAGGATGCTAAGGAATACCGTACTCGGGTAACATGCTGTGGCAAGGGTGCGCTCACTCTTTTGATCTAACTTTCTTGCGTCGCATACAAGTGCAGAGTAGTGAATGGTGTTATGCGAATTCCAACCACGGTAGTCGTAGCAGGTAAATGCCACGAACTTAAAGTGGTCATGAAACGATATCGAGTTGGAATGTTCATGACTTTACAGAGGCATGTTGGTCCTAGTATGGCCCAAGGATTCTCGCACAGACCGGCACTGATTCAGAAGCTTCTTGGTCGCGGTGAAATCAGGAGGATAGAAGAGGACTATTTCTTTTCAGTCTTGCCTTCGCAAAGCTTGATGACGCGTAATTGTGAGATCGAAATCGCCCGCCTTAAGACATTCGTGCATGACTCATGAACTGGACTCGAGAACTGCGTGAGCACTCGACTTCGGCTCGTAGCAATCAATTCCTCGGCGGACACTCGGGTAGTGTCTCGTGTCCAACCGTGATGAGAATAGGAAGTATTCACTGGCGGCCATAGCTGTGTCCACGACTTCTGAGCGCGTTCTGATGACGAGCTTCCACAGTTCTTTTGTAACGTGCATTCCGCACCCTCAAGATTGCCGGTCTTGGCATCCTATTAATTTGGGCTCGTTCAAAGCATGCGCTCTAGACATCACCCACAAATATGGCGCCCAGTGAATACTTCTTACAGCCGAACTCCAACAATGCTTGGAGCTCAGCACGCGTTTTCTACTTTGCCAACCCCAGCGCGTGGCTATATGCGGACCGCAAGTTCGTCTGCTTCTTTTGCAGGGGGTTGTGGTGACGTCAGAGAGACGCCGAGCTCTGATTGGTTCTGAATGAAAGATAGTGGGCCGACCTCGGGGCAACTTGCTTTGAGGTCTTCCTGCTATCCTTCAATCGGAGCCAATCGGAGCTTGGCGTCTATCTGACGTCACCGCAACTGTTGTGCAAGAAGCAGACGACTCGCTCTCCGCATGAACGTTGGCGCCATATAGGAAAGGCAGCAGGCCACGTGGCCGCTTGATCTGGCTCCGAGTTGAGGGGATGAACAATGCTGATAATTCTCAATTTTTTTTTTTTTTTTTTTGCGACTACCATTGCTTGGAAAGAAAAAAAGTGAGGCAGGTTTATTCCGTTATTAACGTTAGGGACCGTTTCCAAGTAGTATTTAGCGAAAGTAGAAAACTCGTTTCATAGCCCCTTTAAATCACCGATGAGAAAACTAAAATGATTTGTCGTCTTCACGTTTTTGGCGACCTTGAAGCTGCGGTACCACTGCTAATACATCGTACTAAAGACAGTCATCGCAGTCGTGTTTCTTCTTTGTATGTGAAGGTCGTGTAACAATGACCGTACAAAAACTGTCTGCAGAAATGTTTGAGGCACACACGTCGGGTGCAAAGATGACTCGAATTGGCTTCTTGAGGCGTGTCAGCATATAATTCTGTCATCATGTGTGCAGCGAACTCCGTTGTCTTTTGTATAATGTATCGGTAGCGCTTCTGCTGCAGTAGTGCTTTAATTGTCATATTCAAAGCGCATAAGCACAAATATAACTTCCACTGCGTTTCAGATGTGGATGTATCGAGTGGTAGGATTCTTCTGGAGTATAGAGATGACAACTTACGATCCCACTCGCCAAGGCCTCGGCGTGATTCGCATCGACAAATGCCTGCGTGATTTTTTTTACGGGTATCGGAACACAATACGTTTACACTCGTAGAGACACTCGTAAATTCGGCGCGATAATCGCGGCAATTTACTCACAGTCACTTCCGGACGTCCGAGGCAGGCAATGGCCTGTAGAGAAATAAATAAATAAGCGATGGTTTAGCTTCGTGCCTTTGCTAGTGCCGAAAGGGTTTCGACGAATGCACGCCTCTCACCGTGATGGCCACTTTTCTACGCTCTTGGACAAGTTTCTGTGGAACTTCGTAAGTAGTGAAGGGTGCGCGAGCGCGGCTTTGATGACCGTATGGGCACGCAAAGTGCGCAGGCTCACGTGCACGACCATAGCTTTGACTGCGTAGCCGCAGAAAGTTGTCCGCGAGAGTGCGCTAAGAAACAGAGAGAGGAGGAGACGAGAGCGCGCGGGGACGTCGGAATGTCGCGAGCTCTGACTGGAAGGATTAGTGGGTAGACGTGAAGCTAGCTGCTTTTGCCTCGCTACTCACTCTTCGAACGAGTTCGAACACGAACGCCGAACGCGCTGGACTCCTGTGTTTGTCATTCGAACGCGTTCGAAGCCTGAGTGAAGACAAAGGCAGAGGTGCAAGAAAATATGCGAAAGGAGAAAATGAAAAAGCCGATAAAAAGCAAACGATATTTTTTACTTCAAAATTAAGAAACAAGAAAAAAGGCGGGGTTAAAACTTGATAAGTTACACTAATACAAACACGTGAAAAAGAAAAAAAAGGAAAGAAAACGTGGCAAACACCAAACAAATTAGTCGTTAGTTGTTTATACAGCAGGAGTATAGTCTGCCAGAACATGGCGACATCGTTACCCACTGTAGATGAGCGATTTAGCCAGTGCAGTACGTCTGCTAGCCTGAGGTCTTTAACGTGCACCACGCAGTAGTGATACATGACCGCACGCCGGTATGATGCTCATCCAGAACCAAACGGGCTGGGTTGGAGATTGAACCGAGGATTCCTGGGTTCTGCAACGCGAGCTTTCGATCTACGTGCTCCAAGCTGGTGTGCGCTAGCCCACTCGGCCACCAATCCTTTTTTTTTATTGCACTCGGCCACCAATCCCGATGATAAATAAAACATCGCCTCACTCAATCAGAGATAGAGGCTACTCAAGACGTCATGTTGAGGGTATGGCCAATCATGAAGGACCGACCCCAGCACGCTTTTGTTCGGGCACGTCACCAATAGTCACTTCCAGAATGAGAACGGCAGGAAGATCTTTTTCGCCTCCAGTGCGAGCTTCCTCTTCGAAACAACTTCGGCGTCTCGGCGGAAGACCACGGGCGTGTGCTGGAGGTGGGACAATCAAAACAGACGCCATGCCGTTTTCACCCTGTCAGTGACCATAGTTGTGTTATCTGCAAGGCTCGCTTTGAATACCAAACGCTGGCGGTCGAATTTAGCTGGCTAAGCCTCTCGTGGATAGCGTTGAACCGCGTAGAACTTGCCACCGCCGAAATCTTCAGGCAAGAAATGCCGAAGACTTGCCTGTCCGTAGTTTCCACTCCTTGTGCATTCGTGGGAGTAGTCGGGGAAATTATTCGCCAGCATTGTTTTAACGCAGGGAACAGCCTGAAAGAGAAGCCGAAAAGTGAGTTTCACACAACCGGGAACTTACTTGCTGTGGTGATATGTACTGGCCTTTCCAGTCTAAGTAATTAGACCAATTTCACCAAATGTTCGGCGCATGATAACAGCGCCAACCTTTAGCGACTAGTAAAAACTGGAAAGTTAATTTATATTGCTACTGCGAAAAGGCACTGCGAGATGGCGCCACCGGCCCTTGCGCGACTGGACCTGAACCGATACGTGCAGAAGCCCGGAGTGGCCGCTGCGGGAGAAATGGCAGCGTTGTGATTGCCATTATACTTCGTCTCGCCTTAGCATGGACTAACTGCGAAGGCTCTGCAAACGCGAGCGCCTTGACTGCTTTGACTAAAGCACTCGCTGCACGAGCGCTCGTGCAGCTGGCGAAGGCTTCATCCAGAGCAATTAGCTCGCGCTTTTAGCATGTGCGGCTAACAATAGTCCATGCTAAGGTGAGACGAAGTATAGTTCGGTTCTCGAGTACGAATCGAAGCCACATTTTCAAAGCGGGCTCTATGGCAGTCTTTCAACTTAGAGTGCCTCAATGTCCTTCTGTTTAGGGTGATGCCATCGTTTGTAGTACCCGATGCCGACAGCACGCGCTCACAGGGAAAATTCAAAGAAATCGCAGAAAACAAAATGTCGTCGTAGCACAGTCAGTGCCACGAGCGCCTGCAGGGACACGCTCTTTCACGCGCTTTAGAACAAAAAATAAAAAAGAGCGTTCGAAACAAAATGGCCAGATGGCATCACCCCAAGCAAAGCACACATGAAGGCACCCTATTTCAACTGAGTTGTTCAATATTCTGTTTCACCTTATGATGTACCGCAGGAAAGGCTACAAGCGCGAGCTCCTTGCCCTGGGGCACATCTCGGCGGCACAAGCTCTCGTGCGTTAAGAGTAGCTCCCAACGCTATGAGCTTGCGCTTCTAGCCTTGACGTTTTCAATGTTTACAAAATCACAGTCCAGCGTACGACCTTCACAGATCAGCACGTTCGTGTTCACCGCTTCGGAAAGCGAGCAAAGCACGCGCCGTACGCACGAACACTCAAAATGGCACCGGCCACACACTCTTGTTTGGAAAGGTTGACAGAAGGCAAACGCCAGTGCACGAGAGGGCTCGTGCCGTCTCGTGCTCTACACGCGCAAAGCTCCAGCGAGGTTGCCGCTCGTGCAGAAAGACTAAAGTTACCTCGATGCATTGCGGCAGCGGTGGCGTAGTCAAACTACAGTGTACTAGAATACTTGGGTAGTGTTGGGACCGGAGAGGCTCGCCTGAAGCGCGTGGTATTGATCGCGACAGGTGTCGACACCTGCGCATTATCCAGAAGGTGTGCGCATGCGCGGCTGCACGCGCGAAAATATGAATCTTTGGTGCCGCTTTGGTGGAGTGCACATAGGATTTCTGATACAACTACGACCTGCCAGCGGTCGTACCGCGGCATCAATTACGCTGCGGCACGATCGTTAGCAACATGATGCTTCAATGTATTGGACGGTACAAGCTACATTACCCATTCCTTTAGATAAAAACAATTGCGACTTTAAAGAAGCGGATTGCAAGTTGTTTCAGCGTAGAATTAGCTGCGACTTTCGGTTTGTCGGATGGTGAGCATTTTAAATGAAATGCCCATTTCCTTGGTCGCGAAGGCCGAACATTAGATATTTGAAAGGGATATCTAAAACTCGGAAGCGGTTTCTTTTTTTCCTATCTTATTTTATAATGGAACGAAACGGCACATACTAAAGTCCGAGATTGTTTTAGTATGTTTTTAATACCCCAGGTTAGCTTCTCTGTCTTCTTTTTCTTGACCTTAATCAGCTCGCTTCACTTGTCACTCATTATTGTGTTCATTTATGCGACGAACCACCCAAGCGACGGTCGCAAAGGGGTGAGAATGTTTCATTTCTTCATGGCTGCCACGACCATCCGAGGACCACCCGACGTTCACTTGTAAGAAATGGCTTATAAGCCGTGACAATTTTTATCACGCGTTTTAACATTGAACTTAAGTACAAAACTGAGACAACGTGGGCTGAACAAGTAATGCTTTATAAGATTCAAAGAAAACAAGCAACTATTTCACATCATTTTGAGCAGAAAACATGAGCACACGTAGATCAAGCAAGGCAAAAGTTGTAATAGTTTACAGCACAGCACTGAAATAATGGTTACAATGTGCAGCGCATACATGGTTACAATATGCAGCGCAATATCCTCTTGAGGGTAAACCATCTGAAACCCACACGCTCATAACAATACATTTAACCGACAGCTGCTTTCTGACAACCAGGTAAGTGTCGCCTGAGCTGGGTATTAGAAGTGAAAGACCCATGGTTCCACAGGGGTCGTATCTAGTTCACGCAGACATACAGGGTGTTTTTGTTTTATTCTTTACAAAACTTTACAGATCTTACAAAAAAGGAGGTGGCAGATACGTGGATGTCGTCTTTCGTTATATCTGTAGGGCTCGGTGGACAATAAATGGTGAATAACCGTTGCAATGTTTAATAATTAACCAAAATCTGTTAGTTAACTTGTTTATTAACGGCTTAATTGGCCATGGTGCAATTGCAGTTTTAAAGAGAGTCATTATTAAAGGCTAACACAATTTCGACAATTTGCGAAAAGGCAACGAGGTTCGCGAAATTCATATTTAAAAGTTTGCATTTCTTCGCATGATTCAAAAACCGCGTGATGATAATGATACGCAAAATAGTGACGTAGCCGTCTTATGACTTGCTCGTTACGTCATCGCCTCGTGCTGGTGGTCATTTCTATTTGTTCTTGCCGAGAATAACAAGTTTGATGGTGCGAAGTGTAGGCTGTCGAAGGTGCGCGCTCGGCAGCAATACCACCACGATGGCCGCTGTTGTGACGTCAGTGCAAGCCATGTATACCACGTAGTCGTTTTGAGGTATATTTGGCATACTACATCAGGTAAGTTACCAAAATAAAAGAACACCTCCCTTTCGATGCTGATCTTGTTAGACTTCGGCTCAAGGGCAGTCTCCAAATAAGCAACACCGTCGAAGTTGCTGAACTTGTGAACAGCCCAGTAGGGAGATAGCACATTCAGGGAGCCTTGTGCCGATGCCTTGTGGATCGATGCCTTGTGGGATCGCGACAGGAGCTTCTCTGTTCACAGCTGGTGACAACGGGTCATTTGGACACCGTAACTAACCAGCACGCTCCATTTCCACGAGAGCCCCGAACGCTTTGCAACGATGAGCTCTGGTGGATTTGCCTTCCGCTTTTTTTCCTTTCATATTGCGGGAGGGTCACCATTCAGGTTTTGGGGTACACTTGGCAGCAGAGTCGGTACCGCGTCTGGCGTAAGCGCTGGGAGTCCACGAGGGATCCTCACTTCCTTTCCGCCGATGATGTGCACGTAGTCTCTAAGGATGAAGTGGGGTTCGAAGTGCAGCTCGCAGACAGCGCTTGTTTCTTCAAGACGCTTGTCCGATCGCTGCAGATTCTTCTCCCAAAGATCTCTATCGGCTCTGTCCTTTGGAACGCCGAAAAGGGACGCCGTTTTCACTCCTTTCACTCGGATGAGGCCCATTTTGCAACCAGGTGCAGAGCAAGAGTTCTGTCGCTGTTTCGCCGACGGCATTTCGGCACCCTTACGCGTTCACCATCCGCAAAATCAGAACACAAGATTCAAAGCATATTACGATCGAACACACGGAACTATGAAATCGTGGTCCCGACACGCGCACCGCTCGAAGTGAAAAACACACGGAACTATAGACCTCTCCAAAAAAGGGCACTTGGCAGGTTCCATTTTCAGTGTTCGTGCGTATGGCGCGTGATTTGCTCGCTTTCCGAAGCGAACTTTTGACGGTGTTGGCAGTGTTCCTTTAAGAGCGCAATGATTTCAAGCTTCCACCATGCTAATAACAAACACCATCTAACTTGTTGTTTGCAAGGCAATGACGTCACAAAGGGGAACCACAGGAGGGCGCCACCAAAACTTCTCGCCGCTAATACTCTATTTCACCTTATTATGTACCGCAGGAAAGGCTACAAGCGCGAGCTCCTTGCTCTAGGGAACATGTCGGTGGCACAAGCTCTCGTGCACCAAGGGCAGCTGCCAACGCTATGAGCTCGCGCTTCTAGCCTTCGCTGCGGTACAACATAAGGTGAAACGCTCAAAGTAAAAAAAGAAAAAAGGCGGGCTGCGCGATTTTTTCTGGATAACTCGACTACAGCGCCGCCACGAACTGTCAATACACGCGCCCTCACGAGCTCACGTTGCCGAGCCGCTCCGGTCCCAACACTACCCAAGTATTCTAGTACACTGTAGTCAAACTGGCTGGTGAGATCGGCCTATTGTTCGCTGGCTGACGCTCGCTTCCCCATCGCGTTTTGAATCTTATGAAAATAAATCCAACATGTCCGTCAATTACGGTCGAACTCGGCAGACAAGGGGGATGATTGGTAACTCGATAATATAATATAATTCTGAGACCTATGTAAGCCAATCTTAACTTCTGCACTAGTCTATAGGTGGCTTTTATGTGACGTTATGGTACTATGGTACTATGCGTTTCGCTATTAGAACATACACATTTAAACCTATGAGCCTGGCTGTACGTAATACTGGTTCTGCAAGGAAGAGGGAAGGACGAGGGTGACAGCTGTCGAAGTGCAAACATTTTTGGCTGTCCGTGGGCTTTCGATACAGCTGAGTGACCATAGTTGTGTCTCTACTTAGTACTCTAGAGTCTAAGAAATTAATGTCAGGTTTCGAGTAACTGTGAGTGAAGCGAATGAAAGAGTGCGCGGAGTTAAAATCTGCGATAAACTTGAGAAGCTCATTTTCTGCGTGTGACCAGATAAAGAATACGTCATCAATATACCTTTTGTAGAACATCGGTTGGAGCGGGCAGGATGCAAGACAAGTTGATTCTAGGTCCCCCATGAATATATTTGCAAAGTTCGGGGCCATTTTCGAGCGCATCGCGGTACCTCTAGTTTGATGGAAATATTTGCCATCGAATTCAAAACTATTTAGCTCAAGGAGCAGGCTCAAAAAGGTAGCCAGAACGTGGCCTTCCGGGAAGTCATCCCCCCTGTGGGCCTCACATGCCTTCACGAGTGCATCTATGCCGTCTTTATGGAGATTATTGGTGTACAGAGCAGTTACATTCATTGTCACTAGAAAAACGTCGTCTGGTATTTTAATTTTAGAAATTTATCTGAGAAAGTGAGTAGTGTCACGAATGTTCTACGGGAAGGTAGGCGGGATGTATCTAATAAGGTTATCAACGAAACTGGAAATTGGCCCAGTGAGCATCGCGTTCCGCCACTGCCAGCTTTGCGCCTGCTTAACGTGTGGTAACTTTGGCGCGCCCCCGAGTTTCCCACGAGCTTCAAGTCGTTCTGAAAAGAGTTGATTTAATGGGTTTTGATGACGCTCTCTAAGTTTGTAATTGGAACCATATGTCTACATTCACTAATTAAAAATCCAATTAACGATTTTTTTGTAATTAGCCAACTTATCGCAAACGTCATCCACCCACATAATGTCCCCTGGCCGTATAACTCATTTGCATAAAGCGCATAATTGTAAATTTCACGGCTTTTAAGGGGGATTCAACCGCTCGTCACTCAATGGGCAAATTTCGCTACACAAACCTGAGTTTCAGGAATGCACGATAGTGGAATTCATTCTTTTGGAGGTTACTTATGATAACCAAATGAAGGTTGTACGGCCCTTGGATTTTTCCTTTAGAGCGCTGGAGATTTTTAATAAAATCCAGAAATATGACCGTTTTGACTGTTTTTGCGCGTTTTAAGGCATTTTTGAAAATACAATTATTTAGAAGACAAACGTGACAAAACGCTTGGCCGTACGTACTAGGGGTGCCTCTAATCTTAATTTTAAGACCATGACGAGAAAGCAAAATATTGTTGTATTTTTGTATTTGTGTAAATAAAATCACGCTGTTAATTTTATTTCCAACTTGTTAAACGAGATGGCGACACTAGTACTAAATGCCTCAAACCGAAGATTTTCTTGCTGTTGCTGTTGTTTTTCTCTCAAGCTCGAATTCGACCGCGATGTCTCGTTGCTCGTGGATCGGTAGCACGTGTAGCGAAAGCTCGCGCTGTAAAGCTCACTGATCATGGATTCAATCCACCGCCTCGGTCCGTTTCAATCTGGATGAGCATCGTACCGGCGTGCTGTCATGTATCACTATTGCGTGATGCACGTTAAAGACGTCAGACAAGCAGCGGTATACTGCACTGTCTTTCATCTCCAACGAAGACACCAGATGCCCTCAGAGCTGACCAACTTCCCGCTGTATAAACATAGACACAACAGAATTACAATTGATGGCTCCGTTGGTCGGCACTTTTTGAACGTTGCAAAAAAGAATAACAAACGTGCCCATTAGTGACCGACCCGAGGTACCGCAACTTTGTCGCGAAGCTGCCACACACCTGCGATCAACTTAGACCCCTCCTTCGTGGTGCCTCATTGTACATTATCAGTGCCTCACATTATATCTCACTGTATTATTATTATCACCCCTTAAACGGGCCTCTCCGGCATTCATTGTGCGGGCTACGTGCATCTCTGTGGCGCCTGTTCTTAGGAGCACAAATAAATACCTACCTACCTACAAACGAATATTTTGGTTTATGTGTTACATCAGTGAGAGCGGTTGTGTTCCTCGATGACACTCGAGGAAAATATTGATGCCTGCAAGTGCTGGCGAAACCAGATTCTGAAGAACAGTAAGAATTAATACCATGCATAATGGCTTGTTTAAATGCCCATACACACAGTTGCGTTTTAGTGCGTTTGACTGCGCTGCGTCAAGAAACGGAAGCGAATCAACTGCACATCAATGCTTCGTATGAAGCGTGGAATTCAACTCAAAGAGTATCTTCGCACGTGACATACGAAGCAGGGATGTCCTGGTTTTTCGCCGCCGCAACGCAGTCAAACACACCCAAACACTCTCAAACGCAACTGTGGACCGCAAGGTCCTTTCACTTTTCAAATATTAAAGTTTACGATGATGATGATGATAGAGCATGCTTCGAAATAATGGTGCAAGCTCCCGGTTGTACTGCCGCTCTGGGCAGTTGCGGGATTGCTATGTTCATGCCCAAGTCCAACGAGAGTGACTAATAGAAACAACCAACACCAACACGCGTCGAGGAAATGAATCACGCACGCGAAAGTATCTTTGGCAGGCTTATATATAATCGCTTCTGCTTACTTCAAAAGCACCGAGAGACAGCAAGCATGTCAAAGATACCTTTTTGTGCGTGCTTCATTTGTGTTCGTGTGTACGCTTATACTGCCTGAAGTTAGTCTGCCTCAACTAGCGACCTGTCTCTGAGCTGTAGATGAGCAATTTAGCCAGTGCAGTACAACCGCCAGCCTGGGGTCTTTAACGTGCACCACGCAGTAGTGCAGACACGACCGCACGCCGGTACGATGCTCATCCAGATCGAAACGGGCAGGGGCGGAGATTGATTGTGTCTTTGCTTGAGGCTTATTGGTGTTTGTTATTTCTAATTGTCTCTCTATAAAACTAGGTCATCATAAACAACAACCATTTGTGTCTTTTTTGCCTCTTACATTAGGAGTAATCTTTGGGCTTCTCGTTACCTGATCATGCCATCTTACTTGGTAGCGGAAGTGGACGTCCGGAGGAATTATTCCTTCAGTGTACGGGAGTGCAAAACATAAAACAGGAATCACATGTAACGTTCAAGCTACGAAGAGTGCTTCTGGCATGCTCAATGAACCTTTTCGAAAGTTTGACCTCTGTTGCAAACTGTGGAATCCCTGCACAATTATAGATACAAGCGTCAGCTCTTTGTGTTTGATTGCACGTCAGCTGCAACAGTACTCGTGCAGCGGGAGCTCAAGCCAAAGGTACAAACAAGCTTGCGCTCACAACATTTTTGATTATCACCCAAAGTTTGAGATTCTCACGTTCCGCAATGTCGGTTGTTCCGCCATTGTGCAGTGGATCAGCCGACGTTTACCTAAGTCTAATATCGTCAAAACAAATAGAACTAACGTTGTGGAAACATGTGACATCTATATAAGTGAAAATGTAAAATACACTTGGCAGCAAAAAGAAAGACTATTGTTCCATTTTTTGTTGACAGCTTCTTTTTCAATTAAATAAATGCTAAAGGTGTCCACAACGTAATTTCCTGTTTTGACAATATTAGGCTCAGGTGGACGTCGCTCATAGAGAAATTTCTTCTCTCGTTTTTATCTTTTGATCCAGCTGACGTCCTCCTCTCAAATTTTCGCGCTCTATTCCATCTGCTGGTATCCCATTTTCAAAGTTTAATCTTCCCGCGATGCGTAAATTATCTCCACGTGCCAAAAAAATAAGATTTTCTCTAAAACATTACTAAGTGCATGCACTGCACGCGCTCATCTCTTCTATATAATTATTTAGAAGTAAATAATCAACATAAGATAAAAAAAATAGACTGGTCGGGCCGCTAGGGGCGCCCCGACCAGGGCGCCCCTAGCGGCAAACGGGTCCGTTTCATCTGGGAACTTCCTTGGAACTTCTGCCAGTCGCTGCGTTGGTTGTGCGTTGTGGCGGGTTAGCGCTGTAATTTCCAAGGTAGCTATTCCGCACTAAGAAAGCCACAACAATCACGCGGCAAACAATAGGCGACCGCCATGACGCGGCCGGCATAGAAAAGGTGCGGATCTAATTCAAGCCCCGACCAGGGCGCCCCTAGCGGCAAACGGGTCCGTTGCATCGGGGAACTTCTGCCAGTCGCTGCGTTGGTTGTGCGTTGTAGCGGGTTAGCGCTGTAATTTCCAAGGTAGCTATTCCGCTCTAAGAAAGCCACAACAATAGGTGAGCGGCGTTTGGCAACTTCCGGTTCCTTAGGAATTTTTGTTAAGCTTTTGACAAACGATGACGATCATCTGCAAGGCTGTCTAAGCATGGTTCTGAAAACTACAGTCTGGAGGTTTTATAATTATGGTTGCACAGACTTGCAGCTCATTGTCGTCGCTTGCCACTAGTGACACAAAATTTCCTAAGGAACCGGAAGTTGTCAAACGCCGCTCACCTATTGATGCGGCAAACAATAGGCGACCGCCGCGACGCGGCCGGCATGCTCGCTTCCCGTAGACGCCAGCACGTGTTGCACATGTAACTAGTCATCAGCAGACTCCTAGCGAAAGGCATGATAAGGCTCTAAAGGCGAGACTGTTGTTGATTCTATTTTTTGTGTGTGCAATGTTAGCGCGCGTGGTCAAACGCTTGCATACGCTACAAGCGTGGCTCGTAAGCACCCTAACCGCTCATTCACACTGGAAGCGGAGCCGCGTTCGCAAAGCGGTTGCGAACGTTGTTGTATAAAGATCCAGTACAATAGACCTCTTGGCGAATATGTGCTGCCACCTAGACACGCGAATCGGTTCGAGACTAGGTGACTGGAAAACAACGCGCGCCCAAGGCCTCTCCCACCCGTTCCACACCCAAAACGTCAGCTACACCATGTTCACCCATTGAGGCGATGTGACCTAGATACGGCTCCCCCAAGCTCACCTTTGTCCCCATCGTGCGTAATCTTCCGCCCCGAGGTCGACACAACGGAACCGCTCAAAGGCGAGAAATGCAAGATGGCGGGTTGTTTGGAACTAGATACTCTCGAACCCAGGCGCATGAAATACTCCGCGCATGCGCACCGCGTATTTCTACAAAAGGTCCATTGCACGCGCACTTGATGTCACCGAGTGCGTGCGAACGCGGATCCGCTTCCAGTGTGAATGAGCGGTAAGATCGTGCATGGTTGAACAGAGATACCCTAATAGAGAGTTTTAGTAAATCGTTCCGATACCTCCGATACTGCCGATCACGATACTCCGCCACTGCCTCCCTTGCGCATGCATAGTATCGTTATCGGGGCTATCGGAGGTATCGGAACGATCTACTAAAACTCTCTAATATGTAGGGTGCCTCAATGTCCTTCTGCTTAGGGTGATGCCACCCTTTGTAGTACCCGATGCCGACAGCACGCGCTCACGGGTAAAATACAAATAAATTGACGAAAACAAAATGTCGCCATAGCACAGTCAGCGCCACAAACGCGTGCCGGGACACGCTCTTTCACGCGCTTCTGAACAAAAAATAACAATAAAAGTGTGGAAGAAAATGGCCAGATGTCTCCACCCTAAGCAAAGCGCACATGAAGGCACCCTACTAATACGTATTTAGAAAAAGAAATAGTTGAATGAGTTGCAAAGAAGGCTAAAATACTTATTCCGAACAACATTTATTTTATGAAACATTATTTCAGATATTTCATTCTCTGCAGAACTTGTTTGGTGCCTAGCGGGTATGAAAAACAAAAAAAGAAGCATGATTTTTATTATTTTGAATAATTGCAATATATTTTCGTAACCAACAAACAGGTGCTTACTTTGAGATGCAAATTGAATTTTGACGTTAACGTTTTGGCGCCCGAAACAATTTTTTTTTTTTTTTTTTTAATTTAACATTTCCCGTTTTGCGGATTACCAAGAAAACCAAACGGGCCATCAATAGGTAGAAAATACGTTTCTACCAAAGATGAGGCGTACGTTTTTTTTTGTTTTTTTTTCTCTTCACCTTCCTAATTTTTAGGCAAAATCGAATGAACCTCTAAATCACTTTAGTGTCTTCATAAATAACCTCGGGAGTTCACTATGCTATTGTCTGTTATGAACACCTCTTTCAACAGTGACCTTACTATGTCACGGTGGAATGAAGCGGTGCTACCTTACCTGTCCGGAAACAAATTGGGATGTGTGTATGTTTATACAGCCTAAAACATAGTCGGCCTCAACGGGCGACTTGTCTCCCATGCAGCTTTAGATGAGCAATTTAGCCAGTGCAGTACAACCGGTAGCCTGGTGTCTTTAACGTGCATCACACAGTAGTGATACACGACAGCACTCCGGTACAATGCTCATCCAGATTGAACCGGGCAGGGGTGGGGATTGAACCCAGGATCCCTGGGTTATACTGCGCGAGCTTTCGCTCCACGTGCTCCGAGCTGGTGTGCTCTAGCCCACTCTGCCACCGATCCTTTTTTTTTTTTTCTTTATCGCACTTGGCCACCGATCCCTCTTTATCTGTCTGGACTAAAGCCCTTCGATGTGTTTGTGTTTGTCTTGCAAGTGGCGTCAAATGCGCCAGTGCACGAGGCCCGTGTCTCGAGCGGCCCTTGGAAGCAGTTGTCGGCGCAGTACTGAAATGAGCGGCCCTTGGAAGCGAATGGCAGCGGAGCACCCGCTCCTCGCACGTGTTTTGCGCGTTTCCGGCAGCGCCTTCAACTTATAAAATTTACGAGGATAGCCGGAGTGCGACATGACTTTGTGTATTTGAGTGGTTCTTTTTCGCTGACAGGCAGACAGACGGAAAGTGTCCCTTCTTGCCATACCCGTCGCCAATGTTGTCAGCTGCTGTGCACTTGGCGCGCTATTGTGGACGATAGTAGAGCCGCGCCACTTGCTTGGACAGAGAACTCCTTGGTACAGTTCGCGGGTGGGAAACGGTTGCTTCTTGTTGCTTTTGACTCGCCGCGCAGAAGTGTGGACCTCGCTGACGAGGTGCACACCTCTTGACGCGCAGAAGTGTGGACCTCGTCAACGAGGTCTAGTCCAGACCTCTGGACATGCAGAAGTGTGGACCTCGCCGCGCAAAAGTGTGGACCTCGCACTAAGTGAGCTATGATTAGAGTCGGCACTAAGTTCCACAATATTGCTGTGGGCGCCGCCATATTGGTGCTTGTACAGAGCAGACGCAACTGCCGATCGTCATGATTCAAAAGTGCGGCTTCCTCGGCATTTGATTCGGTGTTAGGAAGCTCGTGTAATATTGCTTTGCTCTGTGTCGAAGCGTTTAAACCACTGATCTCTACTATAGGGGGCCACTAGAGGGGGCCTCTCTAGTGGAGATCAGTGGTTTAAACATTTGTGGAGGACGTAAAAGCGTTTCCTGTGATTTCAGATAAATTTTCACATAACTGGCAGCCATAATGTTAAGCCACAATATGGACAAGTGTCGTTACTCTGAAGCGTAGCTTATTTAGTGGCACTAGGGAAGATTATGGCGGAAGAGCTCAGCACTGAGCTAGATTTCAGACGCCATGTTCTTCTATAGTGCCACTAAATAAGCTACGCTTCAGAGTAACGACACTTGTTCATTATGTGGCTTAAAGTCATGGTTGCCAGTTATCTCAAGATTTATCTGAAATCACAGAAACGCTTTTCCGCCCTCCACAAATGTTTAAACAGTTCACGAAAGATAAAAGCAATATTATATGAGCTTCCTAACACCGAATCATGACGATCGGCAGTTGCGTCTACTGTGCACAAGCACCAAAACGTCGGCGCCCACAAGAATGTTGAGGTACAGAATGCCGATACTCTAAGCGCAGCTCATTTAGTGGCTCTAGTTCTTCCCAGAAGTGGCGCGCGGCACGTGTCTCGAGCATTTTCACAAATATGATTGGCGCCACATTTCCCAGGATAGATGGGCTTTTTTACTCCACACATCCTGGGAGCGGGTTTTCAAACCTTTTCCGCTTACTCTCGCCCCTGATTGCCAAGTAGGCATATCCGGTATGGGCGACGAAAAAATATCAAAACGTTTCAACTTTCAAATAGTAAAAAATAGGAGGAAGGCAAAACAAGAATGTGTGACGGTTACGTTTATGTCCTAAATGCCTTCGATCGGCGTGGCGACGGCAAAACAATGTTTTCGCCCATACTGGAAGTGACGACAAT
This sequence comes from Ixodes persulcatus, assembly GCA_013358835.2. Classification (NCBI taxonomy): domain Eukaryota; kingdom Metazoa; phylum Arthropoda; class Arachnida; order Ixodida; family Ixodidae; genus Ixodes; species Ixodes persulcatus. The sequence goes on from JABSTQ010003435.1 coordinate 44,478, forward strand.
TCAAGATGGCGGCGCCCTTGCGAAAAAGGTCTATTCAGACGAAGAGCAGGCCGATATAGGACATAGGAAGTGCAAAACTGCCACTTTATTTTTTTTTTTTTGTGTGTTCTAGCTTTAAAAATAAACCAAGATTTTTTTTTTTTTTTTTTTTTTTTGCAAAACAACGTTTGCGTGCCAAATGTGGTGGTCCAAACGGCCGCAACGCCGCACCTGTGCTTTCGATCATTTTCGAACATGGATGGAATTTCGAATCCATTTGGAAATCAGAGCTTATTCTACGTTTTGTAAGCTACTGTAATCTACGTGTATACTGGCTCGTATCTCGCGCCGCCTGTTGGCCGCTTCCGGCAGCGGCGGACGCAGAGTGAAGAAGATCTAGCTCGAGATCGGGGGCGAACTGCCCGTGGCCCGTGCCCACCTCGAGTACCCGACCTGCATGCGCAGCTGCGAACATGCAACTCGTTTGTTCCGGAAAAATTCTGCGCCATCTATGAGGAAAAGGGTACAAATAAATAGCGGTTGAATCCCCCTTAAGGGCGAAGCTCCTTATGCCCGTGTCCCACTAGAGCGACAGACAGAGACAAAAGACAGCGACAAGCCTCAAACCCATGCAGCATGCTCGCAATGGTACCTTTGGCAGGCGTTTAGTCGTTCGGTGCTCGTGAAGTAAGCACGAGCGATTGCAAGCCTGCCAAAGATACCCTCGCGTGCATGATGCTCGTGTTTGAGCATAGCCTTCCTTATTCTAGAAAGCCTCTCAAATCGCGAAAGACTCTGGTTTGAGGCTTGTCGTTGTCTTTTGTTTCTGTATGTCGCTCTAGTGGGACACGGGCATTAGGGGCTAGCCATGTCCGTATGTCCGGCGTCCGGCGCTCGTGCTCGGTGCCCGTGCTCGTGAGCTCACGTGCTCGTGTAGGGCAAAAAAATAAATAAGAAATGAAAAAACGAAAAATGATGCAAAAAAAAAAAAAGAATGTGTTTGCGCAGTCGACAGGATTCGAACCTGTGCGAGGAGACCCCAATGAATTTCAAGACCATCGCCTTAACCACTCTGCCACGACTGCGGGACGAGTAGGGGGCTCCGAGATGTGGCAGTAACTCAAGAGCTGGGGATGTCATGGATGAAACGTTGCATGTAACCGCTCAACGTCTATACAGGAGAGGGCGCTGCAGGTCAAATGCGTATATAATCGCGTTAAACTTTGCATGCATTGGCTCAACGTTTATAGACGAGAGGGCGCTGCGGTCAAAAGCTCAAATGCGTATATAACCACGTTCCATACCACACATTTTCTTTCTGACATCGATGAAAACGAACGAAAGGCTCAGCATGCTGCGGCTGAGCGTCTACGCAGACAAGCACCACCAGAACTTCGCCCTAATCAACATCATTCACCACGTGGAGATGCGGTCAATTTTTTTTTTAAACAAATCAGTAAAGCTTAAAAAACACCCGACATGTACGAGTATATATATATATATATATATATATATATATATATATATATATATATATATATATATATATATATATATATATATATATATATATATATATATATATATATATATATATATATAGGGTGTTTTTTTCAGAGGGGACCGCTCTTCATCACGTATATATATATATATATATATAGGTGAGGCAGAGTAGTCTATATATATTTGTTCTATGATACAAATTTTACCTTTACGTAGAGCCCCCACGAATTTGCTAAGAACCTCGGTCCTAGGAACGCTTTGTTTGGAGCAGAGCGCCCTGTTGTGACGTCATCACTTACGGGGTCCATAGACCGATCTGAGTAAGCGTTTCATTCGTGCGCGACGCCGCCATAACTGTAGTTCACAAGAGGCAGGTGCCAGCGCCCGAGACGGCTCGTGCAATCACGTGTTCTGCTCGCGCAGCACGCAGTGGGCCCGTTGTCGCGCGTGCAGAAAGACTGCAGTTGCCAAAAATTGGGTTGTGTGTATATTTATGCAGCCTAGAACTTGGTCTGCCTCAACGGGCGACGAGTGTCCCAGATGTAGATGAGAAATTTAGCCACTGCAGTAACACCTCTAGCCTGGGGTCTTTAACGTGAATCACGCAGTAGTGATACACGACCGCACGCCGGTACGATGCTCATCCAGATCCTAACGGGCAGGGGTGGGAATTGAACCCAGGATCCTGGGTTCTGCAGTGCGGGCCGGTTTGCTCACCTTGCGGCCGCGGCTGCGGCTGCGGCCAAGAGGGATTTTTCTGTCACGTGACCAGCTCCATGGGGACAAGGAAGTACCTAGCGTCCCTGCCTAATGGCGGAGAAATCCGTATCGCTTCAAGCACAAAAACCTAATTTCGCTCGCAGAAACTGACTGCAGGGACTTTCAACTGGAGTCCAATTGACCGCCCTTTTATACTGTAGGAGCGGCAGGTAAAGTTACGGCCAAGGAGGCTAAATATGAGCCAAAATAAATTTAAAAAACACGCGAGATAGAAGCGGTGGCAGTATATTTATATACTGGCGCCAGCGCCGGCGACTCCCGCTTTCTGCTGTGGTCGAGAGGTTAAAGCGCCGGTACTTTAGGTCGCGGCGTGAAAGGCCCGGGTTCAAATCGCGCCAGAAACGTTCTCTTTTTTTTTTTTTTGTATTTGACTGCACTCTCACTAAGAATGTAGACAAGGCCCTATGAGCTCTATAAAATCATTGGGCGGGTAGTTTTGACTCACCAGTTCGTTGTTCATGGCCTCGGCAGAGCGCATACATATCTCTGGCTTTCTTTACCAATTTCCGCCACGCCTCCTGCATCTGCCGTACACGCCGCGGAAAGCTGACAATATCTTTCCATGCCCGTCTCTTCATTCGCCAGGTAACTGTGCTGCTGAATTCCTCTAGAATTTGTCGTTTCCGTTTTCGAACTGCTCTAATTAATTCCATTTGTTGATCCAAATTCTTTTTAGGTGTTTGCGTTAGAGAGAAGGTTTGCGATGTCGACACCTGATTTATTTTTGAATTCGGTTGTGATCGTCTGCTATTCTAACTAAAATTCAACAAGTAATGTGTTAATATCACAAAACGATTGCCACAGCAAAAAGTAAAGAGTAAAAATATACCTTTTATCACATTCCATGCAAGTAAAAGTATGATCTCTTTTATTTCGGTTTTACTACTTTCTCAGACGTTTGACTTGCTGCCTTGCCTGTAGGATTTTGCTCAATCAATGCGTGCAGAGCTGCTAGTCTTTTTTTCTTTTTGCTTATTTTGTAGAAGTTTTTTTTTTCTTTAATTGTCACAACTGCAGTTTTTATTAGTACTAAATAGGCTTTTCCTGTTATTGAAAGGAGTCGTAGCAAGAGCGTTGCATATTTAAAAACATAAAATTGCAGTTGCTGGAGAAAGTATGCTTGTTTCGGCTCCGTTTGTGTGAAAGCCATACCGATGTTGTTACCTTGGTTTTCTTTTAATGAACATTATGAAACGATTGAATTAGCGCGTTAACTTGCCTTGATCTTTATTTTTTTTCTTCCCGGTGTTTCAATTGAACAGGCAGGACAAACAGTAAAAATAGAGTAAGGCACAGTAGTGCAAGTGGATGATTCGTAAAAACAGATCACAATTAAAAAGTGAGACACGCGCAAAATACACACAAAAAAAAGTTGCTAGCGCGATTTGAACCCGCAACTTTCACGCCGCGACGCGAAGTACCGACGCTCTAACCTCTCGACCACAGCAGAGAGCGCGAGCCGCCGGCGCTGGCGGAGCTATATAAATATACTGCCACCGCTTTTATCTCGCGTGGTTTTTTCTTTATTTTGACTCATGTTTACCCTCCCTGCCCGTAACTTTACCTACCGCTCCTACAGTATAAAGGGGCGGTCAATTGGACTCTAGTTGAAAGTTCCTGCAGTCCGTTTCTGCGAGCGAAATTAGGTTTTTGTGCTCGAAGCGATACGGATTTCTCCGCCATTAGGCAGGGACGCTAGGTACTTCCTTGTCCCCATGAAGCTGGTCACGTGACAGAAAAATCCCTCTTGGCCGCAGCCGCAGCCGCGGCCGCAAGATGAGCAAACCGGCCCAGGATCCTGGGTTCTGCAGTGCGAGCTTTCGCTCCACGTGCTCCGTGCTGGTGTGCGCTATACTTCGTTTCACGTTATCTGCGAGCGAAGCCAAAGCTAGAAGCGCGAGACCAGCGCTTTTTGCATTTCTCCCCAGCTCGCGCGCTCGAGCAAAGCCTGAACGCACGGAGCTTCCGTGCTCGCGCTTCCAGTCTTTCCTTCGCTCGCACATAAGGTGAAACGAAGTATAGACCACTCGGCTTTTTTTTTTTTCTCTTTTTTGATAAGAATGTTTTATTTATATAGTAAAAGGAAATGGGTGAGTCGGCGGCTCGCGACTGCCCTATGAGGTGTAACAGTTCAGAATACATTCACAGTAACATACACTTGCATGGAAAGTACAATTCAACAGTGGACCAGAGAGTAAGAACAACAGAAAATAGTAGCACAGCACCGGCATTCAGTGACTTGTTATCTGGTCATCTCGTTATTTTTAATCGGGACTTAAGAGTTTTCCAAAAGTCGCTCTCAGGGAACTCTATCTCCTTAACTAAAGAGGTGACATAGTTAATTCCTTAAATTAAATACTTCCACGCGGGTTGACCACCTTCTCTTACTAGCGTGTGATCCGTGCGAGAACTCCAAATTGCGTGTAATCCAATTAAGGTTAATATTTCAAGGCTAAGGCTATGCTGTTGCTTCCCGACATCAAGAAACTTCATGCTGTGCCATGTTGGATATAAAGAAATTCCGGCTTCCGCCCGCAGCTGGGCCCAGAATAATTCGGCATTTGTACAATACTGGAAGGTGTGCTGCAGCGTCTCGGCAAAAGGGCAAATGACACAGTTTGTTCCCCATGGGAGGAAAAAAACCTTTCTTTTCTTCCCAGGTTTTCACTGGTAACACTTCCATGTGAAACCTGACAAAAAAGTCTTTAATGCCCTGCCGGACAGGGTACCTCATCAGCCGCTTGAAGACATCGGATCCGTTCGCTTCTGCAGTAAAGCCAGATCGGTAGAGGGGCGGCGGCATAACCAGGTCAATCGTGTCCCAGTACAAACGTTTCCTGTTCCCTTTACTTAAGTATTCCTTTGAAAGTCTATTTTCAAAATACTTCACCCCTTCTGCTATCTCTTTATAATATCGCAGAACGGGTGCCTTCTTTACTGCATCGTCATCATCGTTGACGTCCAGCCATGAAGAGAGATAACGCCCTCCTAGCGAATGCAGTACTGCGGCAGATATCGGGGCTTCCTTGTCTCGGAAAAGCAAAAACCGATGCACTTTCAACTTAATGTCAAAATTAACTAGCCCTAGCCCTAGCCCGCCTTTGTGGGGGCTGATGAAAAGATTAGTACGGCGCGTTCTTTCAAAACAAGAATTCCACAAGAAAGTCGCATATACTCTTTGAATTTTTTGCAGTTTACTGTTATGACAAGGCACAACACGTGCAGAGTACCATGCACAAGAAAAGAAAACAGCATTACAAACATAACTTCGATTTAAGGGAGAGATATTTCTTCCTTGCCATTCCGTAGCTTTGGCTCTAACGGCCTGTAGCCTCGTGCCGCCTTCGCCACTGCCTAACTTTGTTCGGTCAAGGCTGACCCCTAAGTACTTTGACAACGAGACAGTCCATGGAACTCCCATGCATAAGTCGGGCGTGGACATCCATGGCCCCAGCCAAGACCCTGACGATTTTTTCGTGTTCATTTCGGCCCCCGACACACTACAGAACTCTTCTATGTGCCCGAGTGCAAGTCGTAGTTCTGGCCGCGACGTACACACTACACTCACATCATCTGCGTAGGCTAAAAGCTGGACATGCGACAAAGCCAGGCCGGCCCCTCGTATATTAACGTCACTAAGAATTGCCCTACAGAGAGGCTCCAAGTACAAAGCGAAGAGTGTTGGTGACATCGGACACCCCTGTCTGACCGATGAAAAGACTGGGATTGGCGTGGTTTTATGACCGTTTACTAAGAGGCGCATCCTTATATCCTTGTAGCATATCTTTACATACCTCAATAGTCGGTTCCCCACACCGCAGTGCTCTAGTAATGAAAATAAAAATGAGTGTGATACCTTGTCAAATGCCTTTTTTAAATCAACTTGCAGCACAGCTATCGGCATTTTCATTGCTTCTGCAGTTTCCGCGATCATACGCATTATATTGAGATTTGAGCCAATTGTCCGCCCTTTAAACCCGTACGTTTAGTGCTCCCCAACGACCGTTTGCAGGGCGCTCTCGAGGCGCTTGCGCTAGACCACTCGGCCACCGATACTTTTTTTTTTTTATTGCTCTGTCACTGATACCCCTACTACAGTTGCCACGATCCATGCCGGCAGCGGTGGTGCTGCTAAATTGCTTGGTGAGAACGGTCTACATAACTCCTAAAACCAGTCCTTAAAAAGTTCGTTAAGAGATTTTAGATAATTAGTAAAATTACCGTGACGACTGTGCCCTCATTTAATGTCCGCCGTGACTGATAAATGCATGTCGAAGACAGAACTCTACTATCTCTTACCACCTAGTAGAAAAAAATAGTTTGATTTAAAATAACCTAGAGGTGGCGCGCTATCATCCTCATCGAAGCAGGGCAAGGACGTTTATATTACTGAAAGAGGGCGAGAGAGAAAAGGGGAAAGGGCTACCGGCGCTCTCCCCCTTGCTGGTCCGTTAGAAAGAGTACGTGAAAGTCCCAGGATGACAGACTTCGCCGGTGTTGGGTGTATGCATTGCCCGAAGTTCGTTCGCGCTTTCGTCTCTGTTTTAAACTCCCAAACTTAATTAGAGCCACATGCTTGGATGGGGACAGTTCCCGGGTCATCGGGACACCACTGCTCGGGTGCACGAGTAACGAGAGAAGGCGTCGAATACCGTCTGAGGATCTATGTAGCTTGCACGGAATCCGGCAAGCCGAATATGGCTGCAATGTCTTTAAGCTTCATCGCTTTCCACATGAACCCGATTTCCGCGGCAGTGGGTTGCGTCCCTAGACCGAAAAGACTTTTAACCAACGCCATCCTCTCGACTGTGCTCGGAACATTTTGTGAATGGAGCGCGCACCGTGCTTAACGCTGTACCGTCGATGAACATGGGGTACTCTCGCAAGGTGCGTGCAAGTTTTCTCGTGAGAATTGCTGTTTCAGCTTGTAACTTTTTGTAACTGATTTTATTTTAATATTGATATTTTGAAGTGGTGACACTGACTCGATTTTATAATCTACAACACTTAGTTGAAGGAAGATTTGCGCCACCGGGTGTGGCTGGGAATTGTCGAAAAGTTAGTTCTATCGCATTGCCTGAATCTTGATCTTCTGCGTGATACCAGAGAGCCGTGAACCTATGTTGGCCGTCACGACGTGAGTAGATTCTTCTTATTTTAAAAATTAGTAGATAATTTAGCTGGAAAGAAACCTTCAATTTCTGTTGCTGAAAGTTCAACAAAAACACAAATTTAACAAAACAAGGGATTCCAACCCGGATACTTACATAACACTGGTACTGTGGATTGTTGAATAGCGGGTTTATGAATTTCGTTCGTTACTTTTAGTTTTTGAAGTATTATAAATATTCCGCACTGAGAGAATTTCGTGCTCTATTAGAAATTATCGTTCTATTGGTAGCTTGTATGAGTAAGAAAGTTCCGCAGCTGTCAGTGTTTCCCTTTACTCTGTCATGATGTGGGGAAGATTTTTGGAGTCGAAACAGCTCTAATATGTTGCGATGAGGAGAAAGTGCCTTGTCTAGTTACGATCCGCAAACTGTTTGTTAGTAGGACAACTGATACAAGTGAAACAAACTGTTTTAATATAGCTGCCTCGAGTGGAATAAACGAGTGTAACCCAACGTAGGAGCGTGCCTGTTACTAAATGTTCTTCTCGGTAGTGGGGTTCACCAACTTCAATTTTCTCGGGGAGGTCCGTGGATGTCAAAACGTCAATATTATAAATTTCTGGCTAAATCATCTTCCATTCAAACGTATCAGACTCTTCAACTCCAACAAACGACCCGCACCACGACAGAGACAGCATCGGCCGCAGCGGCACTCTTTTACTTATAAGGAGTAGCGACTGTCACGAGACTGTCAGTAACCCTCCGCCCTAACCTAATGCCTATCGGGACTGGAGAGTTCGTTGATTCGTCTTCAAATTATTTGAGAGTCGCTTTAATTGCGATATTTTTTCCCCGTTCAATCAGTTTCGTGCCGAAGGAAGTCAGGAAAAAGTAATGCCTGCTAAAAGTATTCTGCCGTCTTTAATTCTTTTGGGACACGGGCTTGCACGGTAAACCATTTCAGCATGCTTGTGATTGTCATCGAGTGTTATTATACTGTTTAAATATAACTTAAAATGAGTACTTTAAAACGCTTCCCATGTTCATATTTCTGTAGGCGTCACAACGTGAAGTTTGAAATGGGACTTCAATACGCCTCATATGACACAGTAAACAGAGAAACAAATGTGTAGTTTTAACGTCCTTTATGTAGCACAACTGGAAAAAAACCAACAGACGGTGTTATCAATTGATTAGCCTATTAAAACTCGGAAATCACTCGTATTAAGTTTTTAATCAACCCCATGCTTCAATTTGCATTCAATGTTTTTTGACAGCTATGGAGTGTGCGAGATAACAAAAGTACGCAGGCCCAGCGGCTCTACAAACCACAGCACTAAGATTACGGAAGCATCCGACTTAATATTTATCGCCTTGCTGAAATTCCACGCGTGTAAAACGATGCAACCTTTCGTAAGAAAAACAACAAAAACTTTCAGCCTTTCCACTCTGGTGAAGAAGGAAGACCAGCGAAGCTGTACTCTGGTGGGAATGAAGTATAAAGGCCGGCCGCAAGTCGGCAAGCCAGAGTGGAAAGGCTGGAAAGGTTGCCGCCGTCGCTAATAGATGGCGGTAGCTGTCCAGAGTTGTGTGTCGAGATTTGTTTGCCCACGGACACGATACTAGGGAAACTAGCCTTTAACAGCTCCGCTGTAAAAAAACAAGCCTTCATTAGTGAGAGTCCCGTTCACCGGAAACGGGCTGCGTCGTCGAGATCAACGCTTCTGAACGTGCGCCCGTAGCGGACGACGTTCGGCGCTATCCCCGCTTTCGCATGTTACCACTTTCGGCCGCGCGGCTGCGACGCGGCAGAGCCTTAAATGTAGAGAGTTTGGCCATTCGTTGGGAAGTATAGGAGACAAATGAGGAGGCGCCATTGGGCGAAAGCGGGCTGGGCGTGTTCCAGGGCATCTTCAGAAATTCGAATGTGACCAACCAGAAGCCGGGAATAATACCCTGGTGGTGGTCGCGAGAAACAAACCTGATAACTGCATTGGAGTAACTCTCGATGACTGAAAATATGGTACACGTGATGTTTCAATCACGCTCATCCAAAATGATGGTGGAGGAGTGCGACCAGCGGCACGATCGACATAATTTGTATGCCAAGCGCCGAGGGCCGGGAATCTGCCGTCCGAGCGGTCACACTCTGTCCGAGCAAAACAGAGTTGAGCGGCGCATTCGTTTCTTACATCTTTCTGCATGATCATGATGAAAACAACACGTGTACCCTATTTTCAACCACAAAGAGGTACTACACATCACTCTTACGCGCTTATTAAAACCATTTACGAACATAGACCTTTGATCAAAACTGTTTCTCGCTACCACCGCTAGGGGATTCTTTTCGGCTTCTGGTTGGTCAAGAGAGCATGCCAAGCCCTCTTTCCGAGTCTGCCGCACGCCCTGGCTCTGCCCGCGCCTCCCATTGACCAAACACTCTACATATACGGCTCTGCGATGCGGTTCCATCTCGAGGCGAACACTCAATGGATCCAAATGCTTGCATCTCGTCGTCCCGCTATGATAACGAGAAGTTTTTTCAAAGCGCTCCCCATCCCCATGCACACACACGGAAAGAGACGCGACCGTTATCTTTTACAGTCCCTGGCAGGATGAGAACAGCAGGGAGTCTTTTGGGGGTGCTCGACCTCCGGCACACGCTGGCTGCCTTCCGCCGTGCTTTGGCTGCGCGAGCAGGCTCGAGACCCACGAGACGCCGAAGTGGCATCGAAGATACACCATAGAGGTGGGTTCATTGATGGAACTTTGCCCTTCTAAACCTGTCATTGATTGTGGCATTGTAAATATATTTAAGGTCCACCGTGCTTTCTGTTTTAATTATTCCAGAAAACCCAACAGGAAACAACAACAACAAAGTGTTTCCATAGTATTGATTCTGGCTTCTTGCGAAAGAAGAATCGCAACGGAGTATTTAGAAGCAATTACCCCCGGGACGTTTGGCGTTATTACCTGTAATGCGTCGTTATTACCTGTAATGCTAATACAATACAAAATACAAATTAGCAATTGAGTGTAGAAGATGAGAATAGCAGACGAGAATTGCATTGGCAAGCTTAGGTGACAATTATTGCTCACGTAACGAGTAATGTAATCCATTACCTCTTTACGAAAGTAATGTGTAACATCAATCTGATACATCAACAGTTGAGTAAGTTGAAGTTTTATTTAATTACATTTAAAAGTAGCGAGTGTAAGCCTTCCCTTTGGCGTCAACGCTTTCGTGCTACGCTGTCAGGACTTGCGGGTTAGCGTAGCTTCCACTAAAGTGACTGGATCGAGGGAATTAAAGTAGCGCCAACCTCCGCGTAGTGTCGCCTTTTTGATTCATAGAATGAGCAGTTTCTTCTTGGCCTCTTTGCTCTCGGTGAGTCGATTGAAATTCGCGGTGACATTTTTAGTTTCTAAAAAAATAAAAATATTTCTCGTATATTCAGATTTTGTAATCCGCACACAGGTTAACCAAGCGCACATTTCCGTACCGGGACCGAATTCGGCGTCAGTGCTTGACGATATTGAAAACTAATTGTTCTGTTTTAAAATGCGTTTGGAGATTAGCATGATTGATGAGTTGATTGCATACGCACACAATTACAAAGACGCTTATATTAGCGAGGAACGATTTCAGTGCGGTGACGCTCCCTGGCGATCTTGGCGCAGCTAGTTCAGAACGACTTTATCGAAACTTCAATTAATTTGAAAGGACCGAAATGGCAATTGCTATGACAACGGGCACTAATCAGCCAATCGTCCTTGCAAGGTTTGAGTTGTCTGTATGTGAGTACGCTCGTGTCCTACTTGCAGGCAGGGAAGGCAATGGCGCTACGTTCCCTGCATCCAGTAACTTTAGCTTCTACAGTGCTGCAGCCCCCCCCCCTCCCCCTTGCTGCAAAAGCACGTGGGTTCGTCTTGAGTCTCCCCCGCAAGCACTGTCGTTAGACGCGGAACGAAGCCATGTGCTCCAATACTAGCTTTGACTAGACGGCACCCTAGTTTTGAGTGCGCTGGAGCATTGCAGGAGCTATACTCCTTGAGAAGGAGGCGTGAAAAACGTTAACGCCGTATACAAGTATTTTATGACAAAGGGAAGCTTGAGCGGATCGTGCTTCCATAGAAGGATGCTGCGAAGTGCGCCTACCCGGAAGGGCATCAAACTATTGAAACAAAGTTTCTAATCTGATTCGACGACGGCTGTAAGTGCGTAGTCCCCAAGAGGCCTCTAGAAATAGTACACATCGACGATGTCCTCACCAATGCCAGTCGTCCCATACCCGTCACACACGGGCAACTCTAATGTCATTTACAACGAATGACATTCGTGCGATCAACGAATCGGCTCGCGATCTGTCGCGGGTGGAACGCCCCACGCTCGGAGTGTCGCGCGCTGATTAGCCGATCGTTCAAATGTCATTCGTTGTAAATGGCATTTGAGTTGCCCGAGTGGCACGGGTATTAGTCTTAGTATATGGTTTGTAGAATAGCTAGGTAATGATATGAGAAGCAGTTTTCTTCAATCACTGACAACTCACAAGAGCAGTGCGGGGCCTATTGCTTTCACACTTCTTACTTCGCGATTCGCTCTTCGGCGTTCTTATTTTTAATGCCGCATTTTCATTGTCTGCATAGCGATAATAACGTACTAGGAATCTGCTACGCCCTTCTGTTCTTAAGCTATCAGAGACCATAAGTAACCGTTCGAGCCGTCCATCGTCTAACCTCGTCTATGAGAGGCCGTCCACTCGTGCGGAGCTTTCAAGAAAAAAAAAAAAAAAAGACTTGTCTGAAGCAACAACTGGCTTAGGTTAAGGGATGTATATGACATATAGCTGTAAGAATCTTACGATGTAGTCTTCCCATCGATTCTTGATGACGTCCAGCAGACCAACGAGCCCAATCATCTTCACGCTGCAGTTCTTAAAAACTAGAAAGAAAAACGAGCTTTTTTAGCTTTGGTGTTTGACGTTGTGTCAATATTTGGCAGTGGAGAAACATCCGAACGCGGATACCTTACCTTTTCGGCACTGAGGCGTCAACGTAGCAGGATTGACGCTGAGCAGTTTCTTCCTGAACTGGGAGTAACTTACGACGGCCTGGCTGTCCACGACAAGGCAGCTCAGCACGAGTACAACGAAGAAGACCGAACACTTGGAGTACATGTCTCGAAAACCTGATGTGGCTACCGTTCTGACTGCAAACGTTGGGGCGTAGGCGACGGCCGAAACTCGGGCACGCATTATATGGGTACTACTATACGCGACCTCGCGGCCAGCCATGAATCAATGCCTGCCGTGTTTGAGGCTCGGAGGCTGAACTACGCGCGTCCTCTATTTGTGCCACCAAGCGCCGACATGTGTCGAATGCGCGCTCGCTCCCAGCGTCCCCGTGGTCCATCGTGCCAGATGATAGATGGTACGCTAAAGGGCCGAACACAGTTGAACACACGTAGATGCACAAAATATGAAAGAGCGTAAATATTTCGGAAGTTTCGCGGGAATATGAAAAGGGGGGGGGGGGGGGGGGTGCAGCAGAAATCCTCGTCGCATATGGAATGCGTATTGAAACAGCTTAGGGCAGGTGCGGTGTAGAATCTTCTCGATATTTTTTTATAATTGAGATTGCTCCTCCGCTGAGCGACCCCGGTGATGCTTTGTCTTTAGTTTGTTTGCTACATTGCGCCGTGTTTAAACTACGTGAGGCTTTTGCACCGGATTACTAAAGCATAAAATGCTTTTTTAAGGCTGAGGTCTCACGGCGGCCATCTTGAAGAAACTTAAAATTTGACTCCTTGATGGCGACACCGATCCGTGTGGCTGAGAAACTGTGGCTTGAGTCGTGGCACCGATGTTCCGGTAAGGTGTACTAGAATGAAAAGGAGTGTTGTCCGGTGGCCATGAGATGGGCGCGATGTGCAAGCACGCCGGTGAGGGCGCTGTGGGGCACAGCGCGTCCAGATGCTTTATTCGACGTGAAAGTAGTTATATTTTTCCTTTTTTTTTTGTTCGGTTGTGAAAAAAAAAAAAAACAAGTTCCATCCTATCTCATGCCCTTGTGAAAAAGCGTGACTTGCGTGAGCGGTAGAAGCGTATATCCAAAGGGCAAATGCCGTTTGCAAGTGGTCAGTTACTTGCATAGTGTCGCTTCTGTAAGTTTTGTTTCGTTTTTTTTTTTTTTTGTTATTTGAAAATAATGTTCTATCTTACCTGATACACCAGCACTAAGAAAAAAACGTTAGAGTATAATACGATATGCGATTCTTTTCTCTCCACTTTGGTGTCAAAGCTCTTTTAATTATGTTTTTCGGCAGCTGTACATTTCGCAAACCGTTAAATGACTCGTTTTTGTTCTGGTGTTAATTCTGTTTTGTGTAGACTGGATTAATAAAACCGAGCTTATAGACCAGGAAATGTTTGAATTATTTCCATCCAGTGAGCATGAATCATATAAAAATAATCACCAAGACTGGCTCGATAGATAGATAGAGCAACTTCAAATGCTGTCTTTATTGGAGATCAATCCTTCTTGGAGAAGTTTGTTTCCTCTGACATGTCACACTGGTCACACATTCTTCTTATACTTCTTAAGGTTTCCAGCTGAACGTATAGGGAAAAAAGTTTTTTCCTCTACATTCAGCTGGAAACCTTCAAAAGCATGTCAAACCATCCAGCTCAGCTGCAGGCAGTCACTACTCATCTTAAACTTCTTTTTTTTTTTCTTTATCGGTTTTGTTTCCTTGGAATGAGACGATCCTATTCAGCAAACTGAGATTCGTCGCTCGACGTCCTAAAACAGGGAGTGTTTCTCTTTGCATGTGCTGTTACCCACGTTGCACCCCGGCAAAAGACACCACCCGTACGTCTTTTTCTTTGCCGTATTTGGCACCGTTGTAAACCCCTTGTCTTTTCGGCAAAGGTAGCAGCCACACAATATTGTATCGTTTCAGGCACAACGCAAAATGAGAAAAAATAGCTACACCAACACGCTCCAAGCCAGCTTCGCTAAACGCTGCCATACCGGCCTCCTGGCCCCGCTCTGATTGGCAGCACCACCCCAAGTCCCTGTGGCAGAATTGGGCAACACAACAACCAGGTCCTATGGAGGGGCCGATGCAATCGGCACACCTCCCAGTTCTAGTACACCCTAAATGATCCACTCACTTTATTAAAGTCACTGGATCCTGGGAAAGTAGCGCCAAGCTCCCAGTATGGTCGCCACCTTGGTCCGTGAAATGAGAAATTTCTCCTTGACTCCTCCGTTTTTGGTGAGCCGATCTAAATTCGCTGGTGACGGGTAGCTTTATGGAGACGTTTCTTGTACACCGAGATTGTGCTATCCACACAGCGGCGAAACAAGCGTACATCTTCGTAAACCCACCACAGGTTGTGTCGGTGCTTTTAAGCACTGAAAAATAATTTAACTATACGCAAGAACACTATAATTGTAAGAGATCCGCGGAGATGGGCATGATTGATAAGTTGATTGCCTACACTGTGCCAAAGACGCTTATATTGGCGACGAACGCTTCCAGCACGATGATGCGATATGGTGATCTTGGCGCGACTGGTTTAGAACGACCCTCTGGAAGCTTCGAAGATTCGAATGTGCCGAGATGGCAATTTCTACGGCAACGTAGAAGGATTATCCAATCGCCTTGAGGGGTCTTGGACGTGGTCTGCATGTTAGTATCTGTTTGGGTCCAGCTCGCAGGTAGCGAAGGCAATGGCGCTACTTTACCAGGATCAGTGTCACTTTAATACACCCTACCAGTGTTGCGGAATGGGCACCCCCATTTCATTCCAATTCCATTCCGGGCAATTAGAGTTTTCGATAATTCCATTCCTTTCAACTACTAAGAATGGGTACACTAGGCTATTCCCACTCCTGGAATGACTGAATCGTTCCATTCCATTCCTCTAATTCTTATAAGCGTAAAAAAATGGCACTTGACAGCTCCATTGTGTTGCAGGGTTGGGCAGAAACACTAAAAAATGTATTTGGAAATACAAATACTGGGACAGATAAAAATAGTAGCTAAAATAATGATACTCAAACATATCTGAAAAAATGCATCGCGATACGTATTGGAAATACATTTAAAAAAAAAGGCAAAATCTCTTTGGAAATACCAGTACATGAATACATTTTAGGGAGGGCAGAAATGCAAGTACTAATAATGTAATACAATTTTCAAATTTTTTTGAGACGCCAACTGAGATGAGGTTTTAAGTATGAAGTGAAGTTTTTTATCCCAAAATTACTATCCCCCAGGCTTGGCACTTCGCCTTGGAGGTAGTGGTTCCGGACGGGGAGGAGTCTTCAATGGGTTCAAAAAAAAAAAACGTTCCCAAGGATTGACCACGGTCCCTTCCCTGGCATCCTGTCTGTCTGACGGATGATGCCAAAACGACTTTGACCTCTAAATACATTTCATCATAACGTCACCACTGCCCTGTCCAATAAGGGCACCCCTGTCAACACTGATCGCATGACGTCACGGTGGAATGAACTAGTATTCTTGTATCTGTAGGTGTTGCCTTGAACATGAAACTTTTCCCACGCTGCTGTATGAAAGGACAATACGTACTTTCGTTGTAGGTGACCTCGTTGAAGATCATGTAGGCAGTTGCATTTGGAAGTTTCGAGAATAGTGGACCACTTGAAGCATCCTGGAGCACATGTCTTATCTTTTGTTACGGTTGAAAAATCGATACGGTGGCATCCCTGTTGTGACAGTCCTTCCTGCCGACCCTCCGCCTCAAACAGCATGAAAGGCAGTCCTCAAGTTTCGCCTAGCATCATCCAAACAGAGACCTTGTGGATTGCGACCTGAGATGGCCATCAAAGGTGTGAGCTCTCCGAGAAAAAGCGCGCTCGAGACGAGTCGCAGGTGTACGAAGTCTGGGTCGGCACAGCGAGGCTAAGTCTGGCCTCCTTCCTGGTTATCGGATCACCAGAGCAGCGTGTCGCGTTCATGTCGACTGATGATGTACCCTTGAGGAGTGCAATATTACAGGCGCAGACGCATTCGGATATGTGTTGAATTTCACTGCTTCAGTCATCCTACTATTTCAAGTCAACCACCGCCAGACTTGTGTTGCAGCGGACTGTGATTCAGCTACTCGGCCACAGGCCAAGCAACACTTCCTTTGATTTCTTATTTCTCAAGACACTATACTCTGTTTCATACTTAGCGTGCAACGCTGTCAAAGCTACTGGCGCGAGCGTGGGGCTTGATCTTGTTGATCATTTGCACGCGTTCTCGCGCAAACAAACCCATAGATGAAGCCACGCGCTCGCGCCAGTAGCTTTGACAGCGTTGCACGCTAAGTATGAAACAGAGTATAACTAACTGGAAGCTGGCATTGAATGCCTGCAAACAATGGCTCATGAAAACCGTACCTAGGGACCTGCGGTAGTAGATGCTCCGACTCAACTCCTGGTAGGCTACCTGTTTGGAGTCCGCACTACGCAACATTTCTCAGAAGAGAAAAATAATTTGTAAAATCGGAAGGAACCTTGCTCAGCATAGTAAAATGCACCATATATCCTTAAACGCCAAGCATCGGAGCCGCAGGAATTCCTTGAACTAGTTGTCAGCATGGCAGTAAAATGCACTCAATATATCCTCCCACTAGACCATTTGCTAAATTTCCAAGCACCGAGGTGCATGAAAGTTACACGCGCTGCGCGTGCTGGCGTCTGCCGTAAATTCTAAAGCAAAACAAACAAATTTTGCCGTGCACGCGCGTTCGTCAAAGATTTATTATGATTATTTACGAATATTTATAAGTGGAAGGCCAGCGAGCGCCGATTTGAATTACACCTCCAGTGTTCTTCCGGTTAGGGTAATTTACTAATAGGTCAATTTTCACTGGGGAATTACAGGTTTTTCAATTTATGGGTGTTATATACAGTTCTTACATGGGCCAACCATGGCCGGTGTTATTGTACTTTCAGTACACCATACCGGTGTAACGCCCGCCTTTCATGTACTTCTTTCTCATCGTTTCTAGGATTGAACGAAATAGCATTGTCATCCTGATTGTATCGTATCGCGATAAAAAGGAAACATTCCACATGTATTTCATACAGGAATAGCGATACTGGTGAACAAATGTATTGCAATAGAGAAATACAGATACGAAATGTATTGCTGAAATACGATACTGCCCAACCTTTTTGTGTTGCCGGCATAAGCAGTTGAAAGCTGACATTATCAAACGCATAGACAATTGCAAAAAAAAAATGCTAAATGACTAACAAAAGCACTGATTTTACTAAGCTCACGGTGCTTGATTGCCTGGGGTGACTCGTAGCGTCCGCAGATGTCCATCGCAACGTAAAACAACGTATGCAGAGACTAAAGTCAAAGGAAATGAAAGGGAATCCGCTAGCTTGCTTGTAACCCTAACCCACCTGAATGTAAAAAAATATCACACAGAAAACAAGCATCGGAACTAAGACAAAGTAAAAGGCGGACTTACACGTAAAAATGCAGTATAAAAAACAAGCGTCGGAGCAAAGCGCAAGAGTAGAGAGAAGTGAATCTCGCTTTGTTTTAATGCCGACGCAAACCCAGATTTGTCCCTTCAAAGGAGTGCGCGCGAATGAACGTGGAAGGCGCCAGGCTTGGCCACCTGCTAAACAACGCTCCTCGAACTATAAGAAAACAATAACTGATCATCTTTCGGTGGCGCGGGAGTCAACGAGTTATCAGAGCTCTTCGAGTTATGAGTCGCCCCCCGCTCCCAGATCTCAAGCGCGAAACACATGCGCGTCAAAACTGTCCGGTCCGGCGTGCGAACTGTCGGGAAGATGGCTGCTCCGAATCGCCGCACAGGGCGGTTCTCGACACATGGTTTCCGACGCGTCGTTGCGCCGCTCCGTTCAGCTCCGCCCGGTTTCGGGTATCCCTCTACCGAATGAATGGATAAATGCTAATGGATATATATATATAACGGGTGGTAGCTCGCGCCACCTTGCCTAGAAAACTAAAATACTTCCCTCGCCCTTCTTGGTTTTTCTGACTTTAAAACAAACATAATATTTTTTTTTACATTCTATTAAAGTGTGCGTGTGTAGAGATTTTCCGTGAGGTTACTTTTCTGCTCAACATCACTTAATCGCGATGGACCGCAGCGGACCTTAGGAGCCATCCCAGCGAAGCGAGCACTGCGTACAAATCACGTGACTACGCACACCGCGCATTGCTGCGTCTCTCCCGAAGTTCACGTGACACTCACACGGCATTGGAATGGCTCGTAGTGTCCGCTGCTCTCCATCGTAAGGTGAAACGGAGTACATTCGGGTTTCGACGGCCTCGATCGGTCCCAGAAGGCCGGCTTGCTATGGCGCGCGAGATCAGCAGCTTGTTTTGTGCGCGCGAGAAAACTCGATGGCGTCCATCTCCTTCACCGCGCACCGCCACATGTGTGTGTGTAGGCGTTGTAAAAGAGGGGGAGATCCGCTTCCTCGAACTGCCCGAACCACGAAGCGCCTCCTCGCCCGATCGGGCCGAAAGTCACGTGACAACATGACCTTCGCGCCATCCGTGCTGCCATTGGCTACGGCCCTCCGAAAATCGGACAGCCGTGCGGCGATATCTAGCAAGTTGGACGCACGCCGGCGCCGGACGGAGCCCCGTCCGACGCTCCGGTGCGACGAAAACCCTCGCCTCCGAACGTCGTTCCGACGGCGCGAGACACATGCGCGTCCAAACTGTCCGATCTGACGTGCGAACCGCCGGAACGACGTTCGGAGGCGAGGGTTTTCGTCGCACCGGAGCGTCGGACGGGGGCTCTGTCCGGCGCCGGCGTGTTTCCAACTTGCCAGATATCGCCGCACCGTTGTCCGATTTTCGGGAGGCCGCAGCCAATGGCAGCACGGATGGCGCGAAGGTCATGTTGTGACGTGACTTTCGGACCGATCGGGCGAGGAGGCGCTACGTGGCTCGGGGAAGCGGATGTGGCGTTGTGCGGTGCGTCACGTAATGCGAGTCGAGGTTGTGAGGGAAACGGACGCTGCGGACGCCATCAAGTTTTCCCGCGCGCACAAAACGAGCTGCTGAATTCGCGCGCCAAAGCAAGCCGGCCTTCTGGGACCGATCGAGACCGTCGAAACCCGAATATACTCCGTTTCACCTTACGATGGACAGCAGCGGACGCTACGAGCCATTCCAATGTCATGTAAGTGTCACGTGAACTTCGGGAGAGACGCAGAAATGCTCGCGGTACGTAGACACGTGATTTGTACGCAGTGCTCACTTCGCTGGGATGTCTCCTAAGGTCCGCTGCGGTCCATCGCGATTAAGTGATGTTCAGCAGAAAAGGAGCCTCGCGGAAAATCTTCACACACGCACACTTTAATAGAATGTAATAAACATATTGTGTTTGTTTTAAAGATAAAAAAAAACAAGAAGGGCGAGGGAAGTATTTTAGTTTTCTAGGCTAGGTGGCACGAGCTACCGCCCGTTATAAATATAGCCATTAGCATCCATCCATCCATTCGGTAGAGGGATACCCGAAACTGGGCGGAGCTGAACGGAGCGACGCAACGACGATCGGAAACCATGTGTCGCGAACCATCCTGTGCGGCGATTCGGAGCAGCCATCTTCCCGACAGTTCGCACGCCGGATCGGACAGTTTTGACGCGCATGTGTTTCGCGGTTCAGTCTTTGCGCGTGCGTGCTTTCTCCATGCTGTCGCAAAAAAAAAAAGAAAAAGAAAAAGAAATAGCAAGACAAGAAGGACGACGAGGAGCCGTGCATGGCGGTTTCTTTCTATGCCGCACCCTTCGTTTCTTTTGCATGGTTTCTTGTTTCGCTCTCGTGTAACACCAGTGAATCCCGTCTCCAGCGCGTCCGAAGCCGCGTTTACATGAATGCGACTTAGTCGCAGAATCCAGTTGTCGCATTCAATGCGGTCATGTTAACGGCATAA
Organism: Ixodes persulcatus; assembly: GCA_013358835.2. NCBI lineage: Eukaryota > Metazoa > Arthropoda > Arachnida > Ixodida > Ixodidae > Ixodes > Ixodes persulcatus. Next base: position 64,808 of record JABSTQ010003435.1, read on the forward strand.
TGCGCAAAGAAAGCGCATCGCATTCAAGTCGCTAGACAGAGGTGGATCGAGATGGCGAGTGCGCATTCATTCAGCCCGTGTAAACGGAGGTCGCATCGCATTTTGAAACGGGGAGGATTATGGGAAGGCGCTCGGGGGGGCTGCGGGAGCGAGTGAACAGCTGAGAACATGGCGGCGGCCAACCTCGTCGGCGGCGCGGAGAGTTGTCCCGTATGGTCACTCGCAATTTTTTCCCGAGAACAAACGCGAGCTTTCATTGCCATCATAAGTAAGCGGAATATAGAGGAGCTGCTCGGTGAGGGCGGCCCCCGTCCAAGCCTTGCGAAGTACGACTTGCGCGTCCGAAGGGGTCCCAAAGGCTTCGGCGCAAGCACGAACGACACCGAGAGCTCCGAGCACTGTAGAGCACTGTATGGTAGCGCAGAACGAGCAGCTTCTACCTCGCGGCCGTTCCTGGCTGCGCAGGAGCCTTTTGGACTCGGGGTCCGGTTGGTCCGGTCGCGATCGGCGAGTTCTGGCGCGGCGAAGCGCGGAGGCTTCCTCAAAGCGTGCGCACACACGTCGCCTCTAGTCCAGAGTGACCCGGCGGCCCGGTCTGGAGCCCTAAACGCTTGGGTTTTGATGTTTGTTCCGTCTCGTAACTTCTTCCACAGCACCGAAGACAGCGGGCACGATCTTTACGTTCACTGAACGCGTAGAAAGTCCTCCACGTGCGATGCACCGGAAAACGTGGTGCGGCTGGTGCCGGAACTGCATAACTTCGAGCTTTGACACGGCGTGGCGCCACCTTCCTGTAGGGCTTGGTGCGCATTCATGTAAACGTTGCCGCGTCGGCTTCGTTCGAAGAACGAGTGGAGTCGATGCGCTGAAGTCGCTTTCATGTAAACGAGGCTCGTGAAAGGCGCCACCGTCGACCCCCCCCCCCCTTTTCTCCCCCCTCTGCTGTTTGCTTTGACGCTTGTTTTTTGTGTTTATTTTATTTCTGAACAACTGACTCGCTGACTGGCTCGGTATAGCTGAACGTAACCCCCCCCCCCCCCCCCCAAAAAAAAAAAAATAATAAAAAAATAAAAAAAATAATAAATATATATAAATAAATAATTTAAAAAATTAGAAATATATAAAAAGCCGGGCCCATTCCATTCCCATTCCATTCCGGGTAAAAAGCATCTAATTCCATTCCCATTCCATTCCGGGGTCGCGAAAATGCGGAATGATTCCGGAATCATTCCAACTCCGGAGTGGCAACTCCGCAACACTGCATCCTACCCTGGCTTCTGCAGCTCGCGCTGCAGAACCCAGGGTAGGGTGCAGTGTTGCACACACCAGCTCCACGTGCTCGGAGCTGGTGTGTGCGCTAGCCGACTCGGCCATAAATGGGATGAAGCTAAATGAAATCGTTTGCCAAGTATCTGAATGGTAAGATCGGGTGTTGATCGCGCTGAGGAAACTACGCTATACTAGCTTGCAAAAAAAAAAAGGAGGTGCATTTTTTTTTTACGCCCAACCTCAAGAACACACTCGTTGCTTTCCGTTGTGCTTCGGCTGCGCTTACATGATTGAAGCTCCCAATACGCCGAAGTATTTCACCCCGTGAGTGAAAGGAATCGTTGTCCCTATAAGGCGCGATCACATTACACGGTTTCTCAATGTATTGAACTAAAATTTTGTACAGAGCTGGCCAAAGAGGGTGTAGTTTGTGTAATGAAAATTCGAAGAATGAGTTTACCAAAGTAAAAATATAGGTGCCTGAATTCTTTTTGTACGGCGGCCGTCTGCAAATGAAAAACGTCTGACTGACCCAGCACTTGAGAGATGACAGTAGCTGTTGGCATAGCCGGAGTAGCCTGACAAATAATATATTTTTGTATTGAGTCCAATCAGTGTGTTCTACTAGTAACACACCAAAATAATTCACTACACTGAAACATAAAAGCCCGCGACAGATTTGACTAAAAAAACATCGTCTGCCCATGCCAAAGTCGAGGAAAGCGCCCGTTGTGGCCGGCTGCAATCACGCGTGCCACCCTTAGTCGCCAGCCCACATGGTCACCAAACAAGTTGTGGTAGCAATTAAGGACCGTTATATTATAAATTCTGGGTCCGGGACTGAAGATTCATGGGGCTGTAAAGTTATATCTATAGGGCGATGCTTAACTATGACCACTAGAATAAGATTGCTAATTCCAGGGACTGCTACAAGGTTCTCGATGCATTTGTTTGACAGAAGGGAATAAGAAAAATTGTTATGAGACAAGCAGAGAGTCTTATAGAATAACCGGTTGGTTAATTTTTTATTTTCTGACTGGAGCAAAATGCCCGTCTCAGGTGTTACCTTCGAGAGATACCTCAGGGAAGCGAGTTGTCCAAAAGACACTTCTGCAAAAATAGAGGGAAAACATGGTTGGCAGTCGTTATACATGGCGGACCATTTTATGATGCAGTATTACCACTCAAATAAATGTGTAGTCACTATCAAGGTACTTTAAGGTGTTCTTTTTGTTTTGTATTTTTTTTTCCAGAAGCAGGCCCAATCTTTAGTTTTGACTGATCAAGGGGTTGAGTAGGGGTTGACGGCATACTCTTTTGGAAGGCTACATTACGGGAAACATGATATGAGAAGGCCTAGCAAACAGTAGCATATATATCAACTTACTTGTAACTGACAAACCAAAATAAAATATAGATTCTACTGGAATTGTGATAGAGACGGAATGAGTTTTTCTATTCCTCTCGAGGAGAAGATAACAACTTACGATCCCACTCGCCAAGAACTCGGCATGCTTCGCATCAAGAAATGCCTGCGTGAATTTTTGAAAAAAAAAAAAAAAAAAGTATGCTAAATCCTGACTGGCACACGCGTAAATGCTGCGAGTTAATTGCAGCCATACTCACAGTGGCTTCCGGACCTCCGAGGCAGCTAACGGCCTGTACATTAATAAATAAATACATAAGCAATTGTTTAGTTTCGCGTATTTGTTATTAGCGATGGGTTTCGTATATATGAATACTAATCCTTTGATCGGCCGATGACCAGCTTTGTAGTTTTGGAAGAGATAGGTAGTTTTGCACCAATCAATATGCATTAGTACCGATACGTGATCAGCGTTTAAATATCACACACTGCTAGGTGATAGTTGGGGGGACACAATTGGCTTAGGAGGCCGCGAGGAATCATATGTTTTTCTTTTTAGATCTAGGCTAGGTGGCGCAAGCTGCTGCCCGTTACAAACGGTATAGCTATTGACATCTACCCATCCATCCATTCGTTGAGGAGGTCACCTACTTTGCTCGAAACTCAGAGGGTAGCTACACCCACTTGGTCTGATATAGCAAGCAAGCACGCGATACATGCATGATTTTCAGGTCCTTCCAAAGAGGTCCATTAGTGCAAAGTCGTGGAACGCCACTACTAGCCAAGTAGCTGTAAGCATCACACGATTATGATACCACCATGCATGACGCATGTTAGATAAGACAGTTAGCAGACAAACTGGTTATAGTTGCCGACAGTTTAGGAAACGCCGGCCTTTTATGTTCACGCTTCTTGCTTCGCTATTCGGTCTTTTGGCGCTCTTATCGGCTATTGCCACAATCCCATTAGATGCGGAGCGATAATAACTTAAGGACTAATAAGGGATGATAAGATCAAGACTCATCACGTCCTACGTTCCTTTAAGCGGTTAGTCGCGATAGATACTCCCCTACTCCGCTGAATAATGCAGTGTAGCCCCTTCGGGACGAACTGACTTTGCGCTGCCTGCATCTTCACGCGAGGAATGCCGAAGCCTTGCCTGTCCGTAGTGTCCACTTCGTGAGCATTCAAGGGAGTAGTCCGGGAAGTGATGCGCCAACATTACTTTCACACAGGGAACAGACTGAAAGAGAAGCCAAAATGGAGAGTTTTAGATAGCCGTAACTTTACCATATCTAGCCGTGATGATAACTCCTCGCCTGGCTCACTGGAGTAATTTGGAAACCTCGCTGACAAAATGCGTGCGGCTTACTTTAACTCCCAAATCCGACTGAAGAGCAATTCAACCGTATTCGGTGATCTGGCGCGAGCGTAAGAAATGTGCTCTGAGCTTGTCTTTGGACAGAGCTCTGGAGACCCGTCTATCTATGCTGAACGCAAACTAAATGATGTAGAAAACTGCATCGGGCACAGATTCGCTATTCTTTCGGGTCACGTGACATGACGTTGAAATGTAGTTTTTCCCTTTGCAGTTCGAGCTATGCTCGTGAAATGATGCAGTTGGTGGTGACGTCAAAATGTCGTCACGATGCACTTTGGCGATGCAGTCAACTGAGGGGTCGAGACGAAGCCAGAGATCAATCTGCATCGTAAAAGATGGCGACCCTAACATATGCATCTCTACATGTTGGGTTTGCCAGCGGATCGAGTTTTTAAAGATCACCGGGATGCTTTCGAGACGAGCGATGCGAGGTTTGTGGGCGAATACCGGCTGACTCGCTGGCAGTGCGGCCAGCTTCGCGGAAAGCTCCAGCGGCGTCGCGAAGGGCCCCGTGTGCTGATGGTCGAACAACAAGTCCCTCGCAGCTCTACGCTTCTACGCCGCTGGCGGCTTCCAGGGTACCGTCAGGAGCGACGAAAACATTCGTGTTCACCAGTCGCGTACTTGTTGATGTCACTAACGCTATCATCGATTGCCTCGGATCGAAGTGGCTGTTTTTCCAGCAAACTGAAGCAGAGAAGGCGCTGGCAAAAAGGAAGTTCTTCGAGCGATGCAAGTTCAGCGGCGTGATCGATAAATATTCTAAATACTCTTACACGATTCAACACGATTGTGTTTTCATTTGAGTGCACCCCATATAAGCAATTTGGCTGAGCGAAAAGCCAAGCAAGCAACGGTAACAGGTTTAAGTTGAGCTAGTTCGTTCATACATCAGGTAGAGGGAGAGAGATATATACTTTATTTTAAAGCAACTACTTCAGGTAAGGCCAGCTGAACTAGGAGAAACATGCACATGAAGAAAAGACCATACACACCGTGGGACTAACAACTGATTTGCTTTTTCCTCCTCTTCTACTACGAACCGAACTTGAGGAAAATATTCTATTTTCTACTTTTTTGCTTTCTAGTTCACCGAAAATTTAATCCCCGAAGGAACATTTTTCTTTCTCGTGCAGCACGAGAGAAGTTGCACTAACGCAGTCAAACAAAGTCAAAAAGTAAAATTTGTCGTTAGTTCTTTATACAGCAGGAGGTTAGTCTGCCTGAACATGGCGACATTGTTACCCACTGTAGATAAGCAATTTAGCCAGTGCAGTACGACTGCTAGCCCGGGGTCCTTAACGTGCATCACGAAGTCGTGATACACGACCGAACGCCGGTACGATGCTCATCCAGGTCGAAACGGGCAGGGGCGGGGATTGAACCACGGTGGATTGAACCCAGGATCCCTGGGTTCTGCAGCGCGAGCTTTCGCTCCACGTGCTCCGAGCTTGTGTGCGCTAGCCCACTGGGCGATTCTCCGAAATTCCATGTAGGGAAAACAAAAACGATGTAGTTTCAACTCAATCGCCACAGTTCGGCGACGTCACCGGACACGTCACGGTGCAGTTCTCTTCCGATGTAGTTTGTTGGCGATTGAGATTAGGCTCCTCCCACCGACGACGTCACGATGCAGTTCCTCCACCGCATTTTCCAGCATAGACAGACAGGGCGATGCTTGGTTTGCTCGCAAGTTTAAGGAAACTGAGGCAATTTCTCATGCCACATCATTGAGACGCGTTAGGCTGCGCGTGCACAACCTTGGAAGCAGTTACTCTCGCCATGCGCAATAATCATCATATTGCCGACATTAATAATCTTGCGTAAAATCGTACCCATATTCGAGCTAGAAAAGTAGAGAGCGAAATCATGCAGGCGAGCTAGTTAGCAAACATCTTCCTTGAATCAGCGTTTAGATCATGATGCTAGAAGAGTATTTATTTTTCATTTCAGATAGACTTAATTGAAAACGACATCAGGGTAGCTTCAGCAGATCGTGTTTCCTTAGACAAATTACTAGACGCGCGCACCCGGACCCTTCGGAAACAACTTTCTAAAATGACTTGTGAAGGCTGTTCATGCTCAATCCTTTAGAAACCTCCCGAAAATACAGCATATTGATGACGGCCATGCTAAACGCAGTTCATTCGCTGTTGAATCTAGAATGCTCGGCAAACGCTACGTCATAGGATTTTGAAGAGGGCCCCTTGAACCGTACGTAGACCGCGAGACGCTGTCACAAGAACTGTATATAAAGCACAGCTCTTAGGCGCCCGTTTCCGGTTTGAGCGGCGTCGCCGTCGGCGTCGGTGTAACCGCGCGCATTGCATTATGGGACAATTGCTCGATAAAGTTAGAGGGGTAATTTTCACGCTAAATTTAGCAGGGAAATTGACGTCACGTGTCCTCAACACCAATTCAGTTTCCCCGCTAAATTTAGCAGGGAAAAGGACGTCACGACTTCGTGTCACGTCACCCATGAATAAATTCAGTGGCAGGAGGAGAGCAGGAGGAAAAGAGGAGGAGGAGGAAAGAAGAAGGAGGATAGGAGGAGGAGGAGAGGGTACGCAGGAGGGGAATAGCCTCCTCTCTGTACCCTCCTCTCCTCCTCCTCAAGAGCTGCGCTCTACACTCTAAAAAATGCCTGCGCGTCTACTTACCCACAAAGCACTCAAAGAGCCAATCATTGCGATCTCCGAAATCAGCTCAGCGAATGATGAGGCAAAACATCCGTTTAGAGCTAAAAATTAAGTCTGCGCTGTGGCATTACGCAATGCGAAGCGTCATGCTTGCATTGCGTAATGTCACAGCGCAGACTTAATTTTGAGGTCTAAACGGATGTTTTGCCTCATCATTCGCTGAGCTGACTTCGTAGATCGCAGAGATTGGCTCTTCGAGTGTTTTGCGGGTAAGTCGACGCACGGGTATTTTTAAGAGAGCAGTTTCGCATTACAGAGATTTGTAAAAGCCTTTCATTTTTCTTAATAACACCTCAAACAACAAGAGTTGTTTTAAACAATACCTTGGGTAATAGCAGTATTTAAGAGCAAGAATCTTACGGTATACTCTTCCCATCGATTCTTCATTACGTCGAGCAGACCGATGAGGCCGATCATTTTCACGCTGCAGTTCTTGAAGACTGGAAAGAGACAGTTTCGTGGGATTCAAGAGAAGGGTCTCGTGCGCACTCTTCCTTTAGTAGAGGTTAATAAACCTTACATTGCCCTAGTTTAATCTTCTGAATTGAACAATAAAAACAAATGTACACCCACTTCATCTTGGTGACGGATCCAGGGAACAAGAAAATGCGTCGGTTACAAATCACACATTTGTGCGGTTTTCTCTACTATCTGAAAACAAGCTCACATAAGCCTAACTTGCAAAGCCCACACATCATGTGTTGTTAATGCTCAACAGATTCCGTGCGTTCCGGTATTTGTCAGGATCATCAGGCTGGTGTAGATATGTTTTTAAATGAGGGAGCATTTATTGCTCTGGTGCATGCAGCCGTCTTTCGCTTGGGCGGACATGGTGTGGACTGGACTGGACTAGTTGCGTAAGGCCCAGGCGCGGTTCCCGTCGTGCTTTTCCGCTCGGCTCGTTCGCTCGTCACGTCGAATTTTTGTTTTACAAGAGAACAAAAAGTCCTCTGGCACGCTTCCAACGACACGGGTTGCATCTGCGGAACCATAAACGATAACAAATGTCGGTAAGACAACTATGAAAGTCTCGTACATTATTTGAAGCTCTCAAAGTTCCCTGTATGTTGGTATAAATACGCACTTCTCTATCATTTTTACTGTGGACACCTAGTTAAGCTTTGATGCATTTATTGGTATTTATACAGCTAAATAATACAGTCAAAATAGATGCATAGTCAACGTTCCGTTTGTTCTCGGGGCGCTAACCCGTGTGCTCGACTTCTTCAGGATCTTCGATTGACGTTTTTGACCTTCCCACATTATCATAGTTTTTTCAAGCTAGTGTAAAATAAATAATCCCCAACCCCCCCCCCCCTCCCCCCCCTCCAAAAAAAAAAAATTTTAATTGTCATGACAGCAGGCATTCCAAAGCAAATTTCTCGGGAAAAACAAGTCGCAGTTTTAACTTTTATTTTGCCGCTTTGAAAAACACCAGAACACGGATAACTCACCTTTCCTACACTGAGGTGTCATCTCTGCGGGATTAAAGCTGAGCAGCCTCTTTTTGAACTCCGTGGCGCTTATGACGGCCTGGTTTTCTGCGACAAGGCTGCTCAGAACGAGCACGACGACGCAGACTAAGAGCTTAGAATTCATGTCTCTAATCCTGTGCGGTTTCCACTCCGACTGATGGCGTTGGAAGGTAGGCGCGGGCTCAACCTCCAAGGGGCATTATAATGACTCGTGCTACGTGGCCTCGCGGCTAGCCATGAATCAAAACCCTGTTCGCTGTGTTTGAGGTGCGAGGGTTGAACGACACGTGTACTGTATTCGTGCCTGGAGGCGCAGGGACGTTCGCACATCATTTGTCAAATGTACCCTCGTTTACATCGTCCTTGGTCTTCACGGGGTCAGGTAATGTACGACACTCCGAAAACAGCTGAGCATATGCTCACGCCAGAACAAAAATACACAAGCCTGTCATAGCAAAAAACAAAAATACTTATATTTTTTATTTATATTTTTAGTCTTTTTTTTTGTCCATGGTCAAACGTGAATTTGATTTCGGGGACAATTTTCGAGGGGCAACATCATTCATCGTCACCTTTAATGCGTGCTGGAAAATATCGAGGTCATGGGCCGTCGAGTTTTATATTGATGTTTGCTCTGAATTATATTGTTCCGCAGGCAAGAGGTGTCATCTAGGGCCACAGGTACAATGTGCCCCCCCCCCCCCCCCCTTACGCACACACACACACATTTTTTAAGAAAAGTTGCATGGTTTGTTTTATCGCAAATATAAACCATGCAGTGAAGAACGCTCATTCTTCTCCCAAACGTAGCACTAGCGGTCCGAACCAGATGCCAAAGTTTCAGCCTTAACTGTTACGTTATTTAAAAATTATTAAGTGATTTTCTGAAACATTCAACGGAAAAAAGCTGGCCGACAGGGCTCTCGAATACATGACGGAGCTCACGGCGGCAGTTACCAAAAAGGGGCGAAAATGGACTCCATTTTTTCATTTACTTTTTTTAGAAAACCCTTTATACATTTTGAATAAGATTACTGTTAGAGCTAAAACTTTGGCATCTGGTTTAAACATTTGGGCGGATAATTGGTGTTTGGTGATCAGTAATTTATTTTGGAAAAAAGAAAGACTGCTACTTTTCTTCTTTTGGAGGGGGTGGGGGACACGTTGTTTATAGTAACTTGCTGTATAGACGGTGCCTCTAGTGTCAGTCAGCTATGCAGCCTGGACGAACGTTGAAGGCGTTTGATTTGTAGACGCCCCTGCCGCGCGCCACAAGCATCAGTTCCGCCATTCCGGACACCTTTTGAGCGCATCGCCGAACTATTCGAGTCTTTGAATCTGGCAGTGAAGGCTGGTTCACACATCTGCGTTCGTTGCGTTCGCATGCAACCGAAACGACCGTAACGACAAAGTCACCGGGACAAGCGTTCGCCGAACACAGCATGGCAAGTGATGCAAGGGGTAGCTTCGCGAAGCAATCCATGAGCCACGGTTGTCGCGGTGTTTTTGTCGTTACGGTCGTTTCGGTTGCATGCGAACGTAATTGTTGCAAGTGTGTGAACCAGCCTTGACAAACTCGCACAAAACGCCCGCAAGAACTGTGTCACGAGAGAAAGGTGCATGAGAAGGCGGTAACCTAGAGCGCTTAAACGTTATCGTTGATAACGGTATCTTATTGGCTGCCAAAGGCACAGAATCACAGAAACAATTAAACACAGCTATATGCAATACATTACAATCAGTACAATACAATATCATACAATACAATACAATACAATACAGTCACTTTATTTTTTCGTAAACTAATAAAACAACTCGAAAAGAAGCTGAAAAAAAAACAGCCTGACGCGTCCCCGGCTCCCTATAAAATCACAAAAACAACTCGAAGAAAAAAAAGAGCAAAAAAAAAAAAACCCTTTGGTTTGATGCAGGTTACAATTCATTCAAAATTCAATCGATATACAAAAATACAACTAGAAAACGTGTTTTGTGCACAATATAGATTTCAATCAAATACATCTATTAACAACTGGTAAATAAATTTTGGATATGATAAGTGGTTATATATAATTGAGTGCTCAAACTGCGACTGGTAAAAGCTTTTAGTGTACATAAAAAAGTGTATTAAAACAATTTTTTTTCGTAATTTGTTTGGTGAGTCACCATCTCTCACTTTTCAGCGTGACTGGTGTGGTGCGCTCGAACCTTGTTGGTCAGAAATGCGAGGCCACTCAAGAATTGCGCGTTTGTATTTTTATCAACTCTGAGACTCGTGCTCAACCTATATTTGTATAAACAATGGATGACTATAATTTCAAATCGCTCGAACAAATCAACAGTGTGACAGACATATAGAACGTTGCAGATGATTTTGATTATTGTCTTTTGAAGGAGCAGTATCTTACTCGAGTATGAAGACGGGGTCATAATTATTGTTTCGAAATGCCTACTGCGTAACAAACAGGCTCGCGCAAGCAGCAGGATTGTAACGAACGCGCACCTGCTAAAGTGACGAAGTAACGCGCATTGAAACAAAGAAACCCAATCCAGTATGCTAAGGTTATATCCGCGTCGAAAATCACAATGCCAACTAAATCCCGCAGATTTTACAGATACGCCAACGCGCGGCTTTGACGTCACGTCGCTCCGGGGGCGCTGTTTTTGCCGAGGACCATGCGGAGAAGTTTCACATCAGGCGAATCTGGTTCCTGCGCAAGCGCAACACCCACATCTCGCGTGGGCTTGTTTGTAAATGGCGCGTTAGTTTATAGGAAGCTCAGCTTCCAGCACGGACTCGCTTTCTTTAGTCGTGCTACAAATAGTGGGCCACATTCCGTTTCACACTAAGCCCAAGCGCAGCCGACGCTGTTACCCAATAGAGCCCATCAAGCAGCGTCCAAAAGTCCATCGTCACGGCACACGGTGCGTTTATTCTATCCCCGGCTAAACTACCAGGAGGAAGAAGAAAACGACCTTGACAGCAGTCCAGCTTTTTCAGACCTCCGCATTTTTGGTTGTTTCACACTCAATCTTCGTCATTCCTGCATTCCCAACTCACCAAAAGGCCTCTACAACGTCTTCCGCCTCGTTCCGGGGTGGGTAACCACTTCGGCCAGCGGCCGATCATGCCTAATGCCAACCAAGACGACACTGACCAGAACACGGATCAGAACAGCAACTTGTGCCCCAACATCGAAGCCATTATTAGTAAGATCCCTCCAACTACGGACAATGACCCAATCATAATGGACGCCCAGGATTCTCGGGACGGCGAGATTCTAGACTCGAATGCTGCTCCTGACGACGGCGGCGAATGGTATCCAGCCCGTGCTCCCCGAAAACGTCGGTACAAGGAAACATCCAGTCAAGACTCGGAAAAGGACGCACCCCGGACCGAAAGCCTCACCGTGATATTTGTGCCAACGAAAGAAGTGTTGTATCTTCTAGTTAATTACTTTCCGGTCACTTCGTCTTCTTCTGTCCTTTGCCCTTTCTACTTCCTCTTCTTTACCGAAAAAGATTAAAGATAGAGTCTCGTGGCAGCTGCGCTCAAGTGTGGTCGTTCCATTCCGGGTCTCCAGACACCACATCCTTTCTGGCGACGAAGATGGAGGGATTCGGACTCAAGCCGCCTCCAGACTTCTTAGAGAAACCAGGGACTCCGGAAATTCCCTGGGAGCGATGGCTTTCGCTGTTCGAATGTTACATGGGTGCATCTGGTGCCCATGCGCTGCCCGTGGAACGCCGCCGATACATGCTCCGCCACTGCCTGGGAATAGAGGGTCAGCGGGTCTTTGACAACCTGCCTTCTTCCCGCGTTGTCGCTGTGCCGTCGCCAGCAACGACGTCAGCGGCAGCCACTTCTGCAACGACGTCAGCGGCAGCCACTTCTGGACTGCTGACAACGAATGTCTACCAAGAGGCTGTCGACGCCCTCAGCGCGCACTTCAAGAGGTCATGCGATGTCAGCCTGGAGCGTCACCGCTTCCGACGGCGCCATCAACAGCCTGGAGAATCCTTGTCTGATTACTTGACCGCGCTTCGAGACATGGCAGTTCCGGCCAACTTCGGTTCGCAACAGGACGAAAACATCCGGGAACAGTTCACGGCTGGAGTGCTATCTACTACAATTCGAGAACGGCTGCTCCTGGATAGCACCCTTCCCTTCGAGCAAGTGGTGAAAATCGTCCTGAACATCGAAAGAGTCAAGGCCGAAGCCAAAGAGATAACCGTGACTACAGAAAAGCAACTCACATGCAATGTCACGCATGCCGCCCAGACCGTCGACTACCGACCTTCACGTGGAGCTTCGTCCTCCCGTCAATTAGCGGGGCAGAACTTTCTACCGCGTCACGGCGACCGGCACAGCTCACAATTTCAGCAAGAGTCACGTGAGTGCGTCCCTTTTGCCAAAAGTAGATCTGACAATCGCACTCCAAGGTACAACGACCAGCAATCGACTCCATCCACTGCGTTTGGACAGTCGCGCCGAGCATTTCATGCCCGAACACCTAAGCGGCGCGAAACCTATCGCGACGGTCGATCATGTGCAAATTGTGGATTCGGGGTGGACCGCTGTCAGAGCTACGACACGTGTCCAGCACGAGGAAAGACTTGCAACGGTTGCGGCCGGATCGGACACTTCCAGCGCGTGTGCCGCAGCAGGCACCGACCTGTCCACCGTCAAAGTCACGTGCGAATCCACGAAATCTTTTCCGACGAAGAGGATGACGAGACACAGGTTTGCCATGTAGCCACGCCTTCCCGGATGGGAATTTACATCAACGTAAGTGTCTACGGTAGACCACTTACGTTCCTTTTGGATACCGGCTCGTCAGTGTCCATCGTCGAAAAGGAAGTCTTTCAAAAGTTTTTCAGAGATGACGCAAAGATTATCCCACCGCCGGTAACTCTCCTCAACTACTCCCGGCAACGTATTGAAGTCCTGGGAGCGTTCAACGCAACAGTCACGTTCAAGGAGCGTTCAGCCAGGATTATGTTTTATATAGCGAATACCGGCACATCGTTGTTGGGAATGGATGCCGTAAAAGCTCTGAATCTTCAAATTCAAGGATCAACAATGAGCTGCCTCTATACGGAAACTGAGAACTCAACAGAGGCCTTACAACAGAGCTCTGAGAGTGTCGTGCCTTTTGACCCATCATCTTCGGGTCACAGCTCGACAGGAGCTCCTGAACATCACGACAAGCGGAGGACACTGCCTACAGCTGTACCTGCACGGGCCTCAGAGCGAGACCTGTCGTCGGACTCCATCGAGGCTGCGTGGATGTCCTGTCTTCAACCCCAGGAACCTGCAGCTACGTCAGATGGACTTCTGATACAAGTTGCTCCTCCAGGCCGTGAGAACATGGCGAAACTCCCACCAGCATTACCGAGCCTTCCAACGTCCTTGAAGGAATACAGTCACCTCTTCTCTCCCGAGCTGGGCCACGTGAAGGACTACACTCACAAGGTGAAGGTCCGAAAATCAGTGCAGCCCGTGCGGCATAAAATGCGTCGCATTCCATTGATGGCGCGGAAGCCTGTGACCGAAGAAATCAAGCGCCTTGAGGCAGCGGGAGTAATTGAGCGCATAAGTGCCTCAGAATGGGTTTCACCCATTGTTGTGGTCCAAAAGAAAGATGGATCAATTCGAATGTGTGTGGACCTTCGGGAAGCTAATAAGGCTGTCGTTATTGACAGTTACCCTCTTCCTCATGTTGAGGAGCTTCTGAATGCGCTGCATGGCGCGAGACGTTTCTCCAAATTGGACTTGGCATCAGCTTACCACCAGGTCACACTTCACCCTGACAGCCGAGACTTAACCGCGTTTATAACGCACGAAGGCTTATTCCGTTTCAAGAGAGTTTGTTTCGGTCTCGCTTCTGCTCCAGCTACCTTCCAGCAGATGATGGCAACGATTCTAGAAGGATGCGAAGGGGTCTTGTTTTACCTGGACGACGTCATAGTTTTTGGTAGGACTAAAGAAGAACACCTGGAGCGATTGCGCCATGTCCTCCAGCGAATCGCTGATAGTGGACTCAAACTTAACAACAAGTGCGTTTTTGACGTTGCCGAACTTTCATTTTTAGGCCATCATGTCAGCGGCGAAGGAATCGCCCCACTTAAACAAAAGATAGACGTCATCAACGCAGCTCCCATTCCAACAGACATTTCGCAACTCCGATCATTCCTTGGGATGGTAGAATACTACAGCCGTTTTGTTCCTCGTCTAGCCGCAGAAGTAGAGCCCCTGCGCAAGTTCTTGAGAAAAGACATCCCATTCATTTGGGATACCGAAGCTGACACCAGCTTCAAGAAAATCAAAACAATGCTATCTTCAGCAAGGGTTCTGAAGATGTTTGACCCCAGTCTTCCCATAATCGTATCCACCGATGCGTCTGGATACGGGCTTGGTGCCGTGCTCCAGCAGCGCAATGGGAATGAAGTTCAGACCATCGCTTTCGCCTCTCGCACACTAACAGCAGCAGAGAGAAAGTATTCGGTGGGTGAAAGAGAAGCACTGGCATGCCTGTGGGCATGTGAGCGGTGGCACAACTACCTGTGGGGCCGCCGTTTCACCCTTCGGACAGATCATCAAGCCTTAATAACGCTGCTAGCAACACGGGGTACAGGCCATCGACCCCTCCGAATTACGAGATGGTCCACCCGTCTCCTCTGCTACAACTTTCAAGTCGAGTTTCAACGCGGAGCAGAAAATCAGGTCGCCGACGCGCTTTCTCGCCTCCCTCAGCCTGAGGATGAAGGTGGTACCGAATTTGACGAGGAAATAATTTCCTTCGTTGCATTGCAGAACGAATGCATCACCAAGCTCCAACTTCAAGAAGCTACAGCCAATGATTCGGTCTTGTCTGCTGCCATGGCATACGTCACATCTGCGTGGCCTTCAAGACGGAACTTGTCTTCCGAACTCATCCCTTTCTACGACCTTAAAGATGACCTTGCCGTGGATGACGGCATTCTTTTAAGGGATGAGCGGTTCGTGATCCCTCAAGAGCTGCAAGGTATTCTCATCACCAAGGCGCACGAGGGGCACACCGGAATCGTCAAAACCCGTACGAGGCTCCGAGAGCTCTACTGGTGGCCGAAAATGAACGCTCAAGTGGAGAACGTCATTCATGCTTGTGACATCTGCCAAGCGGCCGACAAAAGCGCAAAGACCTTTTCCACTCCACTTCAACCAGTGCCTTTCCCTGATCGACCATGGTCGAAGGTAGGAATCGACATCGTGGGCCCTTTTGAGCGTGCAGAACCATCATGCCGCTACGCCATAACTCTGGTCGATTATTTTTCAAAGTGGCCAGAAGTGCAGTTTTGTGCAGATGTCACCACCTCAAGGGTAACCGAATTTTTGCATCTGGTATTCTCCAGAGAAGGTTTACCAGAGAGCCTAGTGTCCGACAACGGTCCCCAATTTATTTCTCAACAATTCAAAGACTTCTTAAGTTCTCGTGGAGTGAAACATCATCTGATTTCGGTCTACTACCCGCAAGCCAACGGGCAAGTTGAGCGTTTTAATAGAACACTCAAGGGTTTCATCCAGTGTGCATCCAGGGAGAAACGGCAGATAAAGTCTGCTGTAGTTGATTACCTGGGCATATATAGATGCACACCTCATACGACAACAGGGCTATCTCCTGCTTTGCTACTTCATGGTCGCAAACCCCGAACGAGATTGAACATTCTGGGACTCTCATCGTCAGAGTTTCTTCGTAACCCCTTCGAGGAAGTGCAGCGACTTCGTCAACGTGTTCGACAACAACAAGACAAGGCCAAAGCCTACACCGACAGAAGGCGAGGAGCTAGAGCACCGAAGTTCAAGGTCGGGCAGCTGGTCCGAGTAAAGAAACCCGGATCTGTTTCGAAAGGATCCTCTGCCTTTAGCAGTCCCTTCCGGATTGTCGAGCGTGTGGGCCGCTGGACATTTCGGCTAGAAGATGGCAGAATATGGAATGCCTCAAAGCTAGCGGCAGTTCCAGGACCGCCTTCCTCTAATTTGGACCCAAGAAACCCGGCACCAACAGGGAAGTTTAGTCAAAGGTCAGCCGACCATCACCAATGGCAACCACCGCCTGCACCATCAGCTGGTTCTCCAACACCATACGGACAACTGACGAGGTCAGCTTCTCGGCCGTCATCGCCAACTAGGGACCTACCTCTATCGGTACCTCCGCCAGGTCCAGCGGGAGATGCGCCACGGCCAGATCGACCACGGCGGGAACGACGACCGCCAGTACGGTTTGGGGACTTTGTCTCAAGATGACAAACTTTCTGACTCTCTATATGAACATTTCTACTTCTGTCTGATTTATTTTCGATTTTCTTTGTGAATCTTTCTCTTATACTTCTTCTATATTTTTAACCTGTTTAATTACTTTCTTCAAATGGGAGGGGGGAAAATGTTGTATCTTCTAGTTAATTACTTTCCGGTCACTTCGTCTTCTTCTGTCCTTTTCCCTTTCTACTTCCTCTTCTTTACCGAAAAAGATTAAAGATTGAGTCTCGTGGCAGCTGCGCTCAAGTGTGGTCGTTCCATTCCGGGTCTCCAGACACCACAAGAAGGTGACCGCATCAGCAGTCTGAGCAGCCTAAAGCTCTCAGACGGTTTAGATCTTCTCTGCCCCGAGAGCACTGTCCAAATCAGACCAAATGAGTGTCTGAACTTAATTGCCGTGGATGTGAGAAATGGATTCACCACAAGAACACTGCTCAAATGCACACGCCTCTGCGGACTTCCAGTGAAGGCGTACGAGGGCCTTGCAGGTCCCACAGTCGAAGGTGTGATCAAGAACGTCGACGCAGCACTTCCTGAAACAAAAATTTCTGGACGACTGCAGTCTGATACGGAGATCGCTCGAGTACGTCGTTTCGGCTCATCTGAGAGCGTATGGATCACCTTTCGCGGAAGCAAGCTTCCAAGCCATGTTCTTCTTGGGCGAGTCTGGCATCCAGTGATGGAATTCCACCACCGACCGACTCAATGCTACCAGTGTGGAGGCTTCGGACACTACCTTGTCACGTGCAAGCGTTCCGTTGCTTGCAGCCGCTACGGTGAGAAGCATCCAACAATTGACGAAAAACAAAACAGAAATGCACCTCCACGTCTATCAAATGCGTGAACTGCGGAGAACAGCATGAGGCAACATCCCCAAAATGCCAGAAATTGAAGAATGAACGCGACATTCTTCACTACTCGAAGGTGAACTCTGTTGATCTCCGGACTACACGAGCACCTATACAGAACCCCAAAAGTAATCCCACGCAGGACGGCGCTTCGACCCCTTGCCAAAGAGCTCTGGAGAGAGTGACTACAAAGAAACACATCGTGCCCGAGAAAATTTCTGTTCCGGAAGCTAAAGGAGTTGTTCCAGCATCATGCGCTTCAACATCCGCCTCAGCATCCGTCACCGGCACTACATATTCAATGGTAGCAAAAGGAATTCAACAGTCGCCTCGCACTCTACCAAAGTCCCTTCCACAAAAGCAGGCTGTTGCACCCAGCAACAACCCCATAACGGAGAAAATGGACTGACATACTCAACAAGCACATCCGTCTTCTCAGGAGAACATTTGCAATGTCAAGCCTCCAACAACGAATGTCACAAATCCAAAGCCATCTTCGTTACCGACTCCAGATGTGGACTGGCTGTCCATTATCAAAACCGCTGCGCATATGACATGCTCTTTTCTGACACCCCTACAAACACCATGGGCATGTGGTCTACAATGGGTGATCCAATTCGTCATTGACCAGTTGGACCGCTATTTCACCAAAGAACAGTGAGCAACAACGGAAGATGTCGAAAGCCCCAAAGTAGAAAACCTAAACTACCCACTGTGCTCCAATGGAACGTACGTGGCCTTAGATCTCGTTTTCCTGACCTACGCCAGTACCTTCTAACAAACAAAATAGACATTCTGGCCCTTCAAGAGCCACTTATTCGTCTTGGAGACTGCAGACTTGCGCCATATGTGATATAACTAAGTGCATCAAAACGAAACGACGGCCAGTCTCGGGCGGCACTATTTGTCCGGGCAAGAATTCATCAAGAACCTCTAGACCTATCCTCAATCGCAAAAGGAGCAGCGGAATACGTCGGTGTGACAGTTCGCTCTAGAGAACTCTTCTCTATCATTAACGTCTACGTTCCTCCAAACGTCTGCTGGAATCCCGAAGAGCTACGAGAGATAGAACATGTCTCTACAGGGCACCTTGTTATCTGTGGAGATTTTAATGCCCATAACGAGCTATGGGGAGACAGGCAGACTACACGACGAGGAATTGAGCTGGAGATTGTAGCATCGTCCTTACACCTTCAAGCGCTGAATGACGGAACTGAAACTTTTGTAAGACCGGGAGTTAAACAGAGTGTCTAGGATCTCTCTTTTGTTTCACCGAATATAACAGCAGAGTGGAATGCTCAACCCGACATATGGGGAAGCGAACATGTTCCCATAATAGTCACTTCACCAAGACCTCCGACGCCAATGAACAAAGAGGTACGCGTCACCAATTGGGATGCATTTGGGGCTCACATGGGAGGACATGTGGTTAACCTTGCAGGAGACCCATCCTCTGCAATCGCTCACGCTCTATCCCTGGCTACGAAAACGATCCGTGTTCCTATCACCCGTCCTAGTCCCGACCTCACGTACCTCAAACTGCGGGCGGCCGGAGGAGAGCCCAGCGGCGAGCTCGCAGAACGAGCGATCCCGCAGATTGGATGAGGCACTGACAACTTGATGCGGCTTTCCGCCGGCACACATCCCGGCTCCAACGGCACCAATGGGACCAACTTTGCTCCTCCTTTGGATCAGCGTCTGGTATTTCACGTGCATGGAAGATGGCCAAGACACTATCATCGAGAAAAATGCCAACTCATCCAATCGCAGGTCTAGCAATTGCTATTGGCCATACAATGCAGGAGACGGCTGAACTACTTGCTGATGCCTTCGCGACACCCATTCCACTACCTCCTGGTCACCAGGGTGGTAGGGAATCCAGTGCGAATAACAGAAGCTGGCCTCCCCTTGCTCTTGATTCAGACTTCACGATCTCAGAGCTTGAATTCGCATTGCGTCTGTGTCGGCGCAAAATTGCTCCAGGACCTGATGGGGTAACTTATCAGGCACTACGAAATCTTGACAGATCACAGTACTCGGCCATACTAGAGGCATTTAATGCTATATGGCGCACAGCTAAGATTCCTGAGGCCTGGTTAACATCTACTGTTGTGCCTACACGCAAACCAGGAAAGCCAGCGCAATCACTTGACTCGTACCGTCCCATCTCGCCGACAAGCTGCGTAGGAAAGCTCATGAAGCGACTTGTGTTACGTAGGCTAACCTGGTATATGGAGACTATAGGTGCGCTGCCTGATGAACTATGTGGATTTCGCACCAAACGCTGCACTGCCGATGCAATTGGCGACCTAGCATCCACTTTGGAGGAGGCACGAGCATCTCATCAGACAGTGTATTGTGTGTTTCTAGATATTCACAAGGCATTTGACGCTCTACCGCATGCAACAATTCTCCAGCGGCTACGACATTTTGGCATTACAGGAAGATTGTACAGCTACGTGTGCGCCTTCCTTACAGGAAGATCCTATTTCGTACGAGTTCCTGGCGCCGTCAGCAGCCGTCGTTCGATGACACAAGGTGTTCCTCAGGGCAGTGTTTTAAGTCCTTTCCTCTTTAACCTTGCTATGGCCGCCCTTCCGTTTTCTCTGAAGGCATTGCCTAAGTTTCCTGCAGCTCTACACATTGCGATATACGCTGACGATGCAGCACTCTGGTGCGTCGGTCCTTCAAGGGCTTCAAGAAGTATCGGCTCGCAGCTGCAAAGAGCACTTGACGAGGTTGTGAAGACCACAGAAGACCTTGGGCTCACTCTTTCTGTCACAAAAACCGCGTTTCTGTGCTACCGTCCCAACGGAACACCCAGCCGACCCGTAGCTAATGCTCCGAAGATAGGTAACATCCCTCTTCAGCATGTTACGACACAACGATACCTGGGCGTCCTGATCAACAACCACGTGACCTGGCGCCCGGAAGCAAAGCGACTACTCATCCAGTGTCGTCAGCTGATGGGCGTTCTTCGCTGCTTCCGACGAAGGAACTCAGGCCTCTCTCCCCAGGGCCTTCTAGCTCTGTACCGTGGACTCATCCTCTCAAGAATACTCTACGATGTACCACTTCTTAACCTTGGCAGACCCCAGATAGAGCAGTTGGAGCAATTTCATCGATGCGCGCTGCGACTATGCCTTGGTCTTCCACGGTTCTCTGGAAATGTAGCAACTCTAGTTGAGGCAAGAGAAAACCCGATCTCGCTTCACAAAAGAAAACGAGCAATGCGCCATCTAGTGCGACTCCAAGACACCTCGTCGGCGACATCTATTCTATCCAAACTCCGCTCACGGCCGCTATCCTGCTTTGGAACTGTCACAATAGAATTCGAGGACCAGATCGGACCACTCAAAAGGCGATTCCCACCGACACCACCCCACACAACCTTACCACCGCTGAATGTGACCGGTGCTCTACCGTTCTTCCAACGAAAGTCATCTGTCACTCCCATCGTAGCTCGTTCCCTCGCTATGGATCACCTAGATAGATGGTATAATGGCTGGCTACATGTCTTCATTGATGGGTCGACAAAGCCCGAAACAGCAACATCTACAGCGGCATTTCTGATCTCTTCCATGGTGGTGCAGCAAGCTGGTAGGCTTAATTTTATACAACGCCAACAACTGCGGAACTAGTAGCTATCTGCAAGGCTCTGGAGGCGCTGCTTGTACTTGAGCCTTGAGCGGCAGTTATACTGACAGATTTCAGAAGTGCCCTTTGTCATCTTGAAAACCTGGAAGATGCTCCACCACTCGCAAAGGAAGCCGCTCATTTAGCCTTTAAAGTTGAAGCCAAGGGATGGAGGCTGGCATTTCAATGGATTCCATCTCACTGTGGCATCAAAGGCAACGAGCAGGTGGACTCTCTGGCGGCTACGGCTCATGGCCAGGAGACCCCAGAATACTTCATCCCCCGATTCAGTGAAGCCAAGCATCTTGTCCATCTGATCACAAGAATGGGACATCCTCATGACGGTGTCGCCTCTGGCAATGCTCCTCCTCCCCTACCGGAGTCAAAACTCAGCCGAAAGGAGTCTAGCCTTCTGCATCGCTTGAGAGCGGGCTGCCCGTTTACGGCAAAAACGTTGCACAAGATTTCACGCAAAAATAGTACGAACTGCGACAGCTGCGGGACCCTAGAGGACACCGAACACGTGCTATGGTCGTGTCCGAAATACGGCAGCGCTCGAACTGTGCTTCACACTGCCCTGCAAACATCATGCACGTCGGTGACAACGTCCCACCAACTGATGTTTCCGAAGGGGGGCAAGCGCCTCACAGAACACACCTTTCGAGCACTGTTAGAGTTCCTGGAAGCAAGTGGCCTCGCAACTCAGCTGTGCCGCCATTGCTTTCCGCCACAGTTTAGTACTTTTGCTGCAGATACTTGTAAGAGTACCTGAATTCCTCTTCCAGTGTTAGCATGTGTAGTTTACAACGCGGATGAAACTATACGCCACCCGACTTTTATGCCGCTTGGTGTGACACTTCGTGTCTCAAAACCTTTTATCCGGTCTATCCTAACTCCCACCGCACATTCAAAGTTTTTTTCTTTTTTTCTTTTAACGTGGTTTCAGGCATTCTCCCTCCCTCCAATTCTGCAACTAACTATTTGAATATCTTAATATGTCGCCACTATCAAAATCAACCTTCCCCTTCTCCTCCCTCTTCTTTCACTCCTCTCTCCCCAGCCCGTGCGAGTCTTTCCCCCGTTAAGGGTGGATAATATTTACGCACGGGCTTTCCCCATTTTCACGATTTGTCATTACAACAACAACAACAACAACTAAACTACCAACGCACAAAAAGCAAGCTCAGGATCGCTGTTCATTCATTATAAAAACATAAAAGGCGTCGTATTGTCTTTTACGGCTAAACCTTTACCTCTACGGATTATAATACTCTCCTCTTCCCGCATACGGAATCGCGGAACCGCTCTCATCCAAGCAATCGTCGTAACTGCCCCTGTGATCCGTCATACAAACGTCGTACGCTGTACCGACATGGTCACTTCCGAACTTCCTGCCCTGCACTAACCCGTCCGAAAGGCTCTGAAGGTTCTTTACGGTGATGCTTTTTACTCAGAGCAGGGTCGACAGAGAGCAAAGCGGACCCATCAGTGCGTGTGGGTACCTGCGTGCTCGGGTTTTATTCTTTCGCCAATTTATTATTCCAACTACCACTTGTTATATATATTTCATCTCTTTCGTTGTTCTCCCCCAAGCATCCTCTAGTGCATTTATTTTCTCGGGCACACATTTCTGAAACCGCAGCAAAAACATCTCCACCACGCATCCCCACTTCTCTCTAAAGAAACCAAAAACAAAACTCCAAACTCCCCCCCCCCTCTCTAAAGAAACCAAAAACAAAAACGCTTACACCCCCCCCCCCCCCCCCCCCAGTAGATGCGGAAGGCAGGGTACGCCGATCAGAGATGGGCTTACCTTCGTTATTGCGACGTGGTTTTCTTTCACCTTGAATATTTATTATCTGATAACGTCACGCAAAAAACGCATACTCTTATTGCTCACATGTACCACGCTGGTCAAAGAGAGTGTTGGCGGGTCAAAGGAACCCTATAAACCGGCTTCTTAACGTATTGTGATATGATTTGTCACAGAGGTGCCTGAGGGTGGTGAACCATGTGTTTTAAAATTTCACTAAACCAACTTATTTGAGTAAAAAGTTAGAAGTCGAAAACTTAAAACGTTTACCTACGGCGTTCATCTGTTAACGAAGGGCGTCTCTTGGGGCAACACCTGACCGAGGGCGGCAACACACTAACAGGCTACACATCTGTTTTGTATTGTTTTGTTCTTTTAGTTTTGATCTAATCAAATGATGATCTGGCAATTGGCACAGGCAAAAAGAGATTCGCTTCTGGCGCACAAACGTCGCCTGCTACTGCCATTGTCGAAACATAGTGATTGAGGGAAGCGCCCGTTCTAAAGAGGAGAGAAACGGTGTTTATTTTCATGAAAAAGGGTTACACTCCGGTTCTCTTGGTTGTTAGGGACTTTTAGCAAACCGCTTCCGTGTTCGGCGCACAGCACTACCGGAGCCTTTGAGGCATGATTTTAAGCGCGCCCCGCGGTCACGGTACCATCCGGGAGCGGGCTTAAAAGCATGCTTCAAAGGATCCGGCAGTGCGGTACGCAGAGAACGGCAACGGTTTGCTAAACGTCCCTAATATGATCCGAGCCGGAGGGGTGGGAGGTGCGGGGAGGAAATGGAATAGTTAAAAAGATGGGTGAGTAGATGTACTGAGTGAGATTGGCTTCTCTCACGTAAGAAAGCAAAGAGTTCAGGATCTACTTGCGGTGGTCGGGAGGTTTAGTGGAGTGGTTGCTTGCCCACTCGGTGCAACTTTGAGGGCGGTACTCCGGGCA